>MCJB01048833.1:2236-44636 GCA_002018475.1 Nicotiana obtusifolia
TCCATAACTTGTATCACATCAAAAAATCTATCAAGTCATACTGTCAATTATCAATATTCTTACTGTTTTCTATTATTGGAAGAATTATTCTTTCCTACTGGAAGAATGCGGTAATCATTAATAAGATTTCTATTTCTTTATTCTCTCAGTTTAATTCTTTATTATCGTTATTCTTTTTTCATACCAATTATATATAGAAAAGTGAAGTAAATTGGTTGCTAGAAGCCCGAATTATTCTATTATTTGCTTTAACTTCAAATACTACTTTTTGGGTTATACAAATTGTTTTCATTACTGGAAATCTAACAATCGTTTCACTTTCTATTTATATATTATCTTTAACAACAAAATTATGTTTGGAACTGACCAAATTACTCAACAGGAGAATGGATAAGAGAGATCTACCCCACACAATTCACCCACATATTCTCCACAACGTCCACGTGATAACGCACTCGTTTGACCTTCTAGTCGCAACATTGAGTAGCAAAATACAGAACAATCGGGTTTGCATGGCGATTTGAAGCAATTCATCACTTAGCAGATTGGTGAAGCTTGATGAGCTTTAAGAGGCAGTGTGCCAAATGCAGTTCCAGCTCCACCATAGTTAATACAATTGTAGCAGATTCCAATTCGGGGCTTAAAAACTCAATGAGTGAAAAAATCCCAAACAATTCTGGAGGGAGAGGTTCAGGTACGCCAAATAATCCCCATTTTAAAAAATCTAGATCTAACCTTGCAGAAACAGCTCAAGGACAAAATGAACGGACAGAGCGGATACCTGATGTACCACTGGTGGTCAAAGGTATGGATATGGACAAGTATTCACAACAGCCATGAAAACCAAGTGCAACACCATTGCCGATACCAGAAATTCAAAATGCTAGATATTCCTGAATATAGTGCAACCTCTGATCCACGAGATCATGTGATCGCGTTTTTCATAGGAGTCAAAGGAAATAATATGACAAAGCAAGAAATCGAGTCGGTGTTGGTGAAGTAATTTGCTGAAACACTTCAAAAAAAGGCATTGACATGGTATTCTCTTTTAACTGATAATTCAATTGACTCGTTTCCTGAGCTTGCAGATTCATTTGTTAAAGCACATTCGGGAGCCCAAAAAGTAAAGAAGAAAATTAAAGATATCTTCCAAATACAAAAAGAAAGCACATAATTACTCATAGAATTTGTAGATCCCTTCTAATGAGAGAATATGTTGGTACCCTATGTACCTAATAATTAGGCAGCAATAGCTTTTGCAAGAAACTTAAATGAAAGAAGTTCAGAAGCTATGAGAAGGTTAAAGGAAAGTTTACAAGAATTTCCACCAACCACGTGAAATGACGTTTATAATAGGTACAACACTAAGCTTCGAATAGAGGAAGATACTGTATCACAATCAAAGGTGGAGGACAGGCTCAGGCCTAAAAGATCAGAGTTAGAACGAAAAAATGCAAAAACTAGGTACAAGCCTTATATGGGACCAGCAAAGCGAGTTCACATGCCGAAACCAGAACATGTACGATCTGATCGAAGGTCAAGGAGGAAGAAAGTAGGTTCTTTATCTCGATTTGGAAAAGAACGGGAAACGACAAGGTACAATGACCAGAATCCCATACCAAAATTAGCTGATTTTAATTTCAACGTAAGCACTTTAAAGTTAGTAGTGGTATTAAGAGGCATGTGAGATAAGGTACGGTGGCCTAAAGAAATAAGTTTAGATTCTAGCAAAAGAAGACAAGAATTTTGGTATGAATTCTACAATGATCATGGGCACAGGACGATGGATTGCAAGATTCTATAAGCAGAGGTTCGTTATCTATTGAAGAAAGATTATCTCACTGATTTATTTAGTGAGAAGCAATCTTATATGATAAAATATGGAAGAACCACCGAAGCCTTCGTCACCAAAAGAACATTGAATATCATAATCGGAGGTGAAGAAGTTAATGGAATAACGTATACAGCGACAAAAGAGCAGTTAAAATATCTGTGACACATGGAAAGTGTATTTGACAAATCCTAGAAGGAGAGAGCATAACATTTGATGATGAGAATGCATATGGCTTGTTCATACCCCATAATGATGCATTGATAATTTCTCTACTTATTCATGATACTAATGTCAAACGACTTTTGATTAATCTAGGTAGCTCAGTAAACATCATATTACTGTGAGTAGTCAATGAAATGCAAGCAACTGATTGCATAATACCCAACTCGTTCTCTGTCCGAGTTTAACAATTCAATTATAATAACCAAGGGAGAGATTACGTTGTCTACTTTCGCAGAAGGGGTAGTGAAAGACACCGAATTCCAAGTGGTGGAGGCAGACATGCTTTATAACATGATTTTAGGAAGGCAATGGATTTATGAGATGGATGTTGTACCATCGACTTTGCATCAAGTATTTAAATTTCCATCACAATGGGGGATTCGTCAGATCAAAGGAGATCAACGAGATGTACGAGAAACAATACGGTGGTTGTAGCAAGTGGAACAACCAGAGGTGGAGAAGAAAAATAGCAACTACAGTACTGAGCTAATGAACTCACTGAACCTTCAGCGACTGCAGCGCAACGACAGACATGGGAAATGAAGCAGAGATGGATGTAAGACCTGATGTGATTCAGGAATCAGAGGAAAACGATACTATCAAAACAACATCAGAAGAGCTCGAAGCTGTTATATTATTTGTCCATTAGCCTGAAAGAAAACTTTACACTAGAACAAACCTAAGCCTGAAAATAAAGAGTAAGTTAATTGAATTTATGCGCGCTAACCTGATTGTTTTGCTTGGTCGCATTTAGATATGATAGGCACACCACCAGAAGTAATGACTCATAAACTAAATGAAGACCCATTATACCCAGTGGTTAAACAAAAGAAAAGAAAGCAAGATACCTTCAAAAATCAGGTAATACAGAAAGAGGTAAGTAAGCTTTTGAAAACTGTAAAATATCCTGGCTGGCTAGCAAATACTGTCATAGTTCCAAAAAAGAATGGTAAGTAGCGGGTTGTGTAGATTATTCAGATTTGAATAAATCATGTCCCAAAGATTTATTTTCTTTACCGCATATAGATCAATTAATAGATTCTACTGTCGGTCATGAATTTAAGTTTTTGGATGCTTATTATGGCTATAATCAAATTAAAGATGGATTGCAAATACGAGGAAAAGACTTCTTTTATTACAAACAAAGGGAATTATCTTTACAAAGTTATGTCATTTGATCTAAAGAGCGCTGGAGATACGTATCAAAGATTGGTAACTAAAATGTTCCAAGAACATCTGCGGATGTGACAACCCGGCCAGTCGTCTCATGAGTTACCGCTCCGTTTCTCCCTATTTATGCTTTGTTATGCTTCGTTATCCGTGTTTTATGTGATCGATTTGAGTAGTTTGCGTTCGGAGTGGATTTGGTAAGAAATGAGACACCTAGTCTCTTTTAAGAAGGTTTAAGTTGAAAAAGTCAACCGGATGTTGACTTATGAGTTAGAGGGCTCGAATGTGAGTTCCGATGGTTCGTTTAGCTTCGGGAGGTGATTTATGACTTAGGAGTGTGATCGGAATTGGTTTTGGAGGTCCGGTGTAGAATTAGGCTTGAATTGGTGGAGTTAGTATTTTGGCGATTTTCGGTTGTTAGGCAAGATTTTGATCCGAGGGTCGGAATGGAATTCCAAGAGTTCTATAGCTTCATATGGTGATTTCGGACTTAGGAGTATGTCCGGATTTGAAATTGGAAGTCTGTAGGACAATTCAACACATTTTGGCAAATGTTGGAAAATGAAAGATTTTTGGAAAGTTTGACTGAGGAGTTGACTTTTTGATATCGGGGTCGGAATCCAGTTCTGAAAAACTTCATAGGTCCCTATATCATTTATGACTTGTGTGCAAAATTTGAGGTCAGTCGGACTTGATTTGATAGGTTTCGGCATCAAATGTAGAAGTTGGAATTTATTAGTTTCATTAGGCTTGAATTGGGGTATCATTTGTGTTTTTAGCATTGTTGGATGTGATTTGAGGTCTCAACTAAGTCCGTAATATGTTTTAGGACATGTTGTTATATCGGGAAGGGGTCCCGAATGACTCGGGTGCGTTTCGGTGTAGTTTCAGACCATTTCTATCCATTCTTTAACTGCTGGTGCATCGCAGAAATTTCTGCTGCATAGAGCTTATTTTGGGAGCTTATATCTCACAATATATAAGGAATTTGGAAATTATCAAAACATGGAAGTTGTAGCCCTTTGTGTCTAGTTTCAGGAAATATAAACCATTTATCATTTGGACATATATACAAAAAGTTACAATAGATCAACCGAAGCCTAGTACTGCTATTATTTTCCAGGCAGTGTGCATAGCAGAAATTTCTGCTGCACAGGACCGAATTTGGAAACTTATATCTCGTAATCTGTAAGGAATTTAGAGATGGTCCAAAAATAAAAGTTGTAGCCCTTTGAATCTAATTTCCAGAAATATAAACCATTTATCATTTGGGCATTTGTATCAAAAGTTACGATAGATTAACCGAAGCCTGGTACTGCTGTTGTTTTCCAGGCAGTGTGCATAGCAGAAATTTCTACTGCACAGGACCAACTTTGGAAGCTTATTTCTCGCAATATATAAGAAATTTTGAGATGATAAAAACATGAAAGTTGTAGTCCTTTGAATCTAGTTTCCAGAAAGATAAACTATTTATCATTTGGACATTTGTACGAAAAGTTATGATCGATTTACCAAAGGCTGGTACTGCAATTTTCTTCCTGGAAATAGGAGTCAAGTCGCATTTCACACATGCGACTTGCGTAGACAGAATGTTTTTAAGCCTTCTTGTCCGTGATTTTGGGTATATTTTCACCCATAGTTGCTCATTTTTGGAGGTTCTTGAAGGAAATTAACGAGGGATTCAAGAAGAATCGATTGGAGGTAAGAATTCAGAACTAAAACTCGTTTATATTGTGAAATCCACCTAGAAAATCATTGAAGTCTTGCTAAAAATGGAAGAAATAGGGCTTGGGATTTTGAAATTTTAATTGGGTATTTGGAGGACCATTTGGGGTTGGATTTGACAACTTTTGATATGTACGAACTCGTTGGCAGATAAGGAACCCATTGATGTGAATTTCTGAGCTTCGAGAAGTGGGCCCGGGGCTTGGGTTTTGCTAATTTCAGAATTTTTGGTATTTTTCGATTGTTTTTGCTTGGGATTTTTCCCCTTAGCCTATTATGACTTATTCGTTCTGATTTTGGATTCGAGGGGAAAAGGCGTCGCGGGCTAGGGATTTAGCCGGTTCGAGGTGAGTAGTGATTGTAAATGATGTACTGAGGGTTTGAAACCCCGGATTGTACGTCGTAGTGCTATATTGAGGTGAGACACGCGCTCGATGATAAGCGTAGGGTCGTTTACTACTGGAGATTGTGACTTGGTCCGTCCCGATTGATGATTTTTACCGCGTATTTGACTGAAACTTATTTGTTATCATCGTGATTTGGGCTGATTGCCATATTTGGGCTTCGTGCCAATTATTTGAACCCTTCGAGGATTTTTATCATTGTTTCCTCACTATTTTGACTTATTACTTGAACTCAGTCATGCTATTTTTCACTGTTTTACAACTCAGCCACTTTTACTCAGTTTTGAGACTTAAATAATATTTTAATGATGTTTTTGGGCTGAGAACTACTGTTTTACTATGCCCGAGGGGCTTTTGATGATTTTCTGACTGAGTGCGGCCGAGGGCCAGATGTGAGGATATACTGAGTGATATGAGGCCAAGAGCCTAAGATACTTTATATTCCACGAGGTGGCTTGTGACTGATATGAGGCCGAGGGCCTGAGATACTTTATATACTCCACGAGGTGGCTTGACTGATATGAGGCCGAGGGCCTAGATTTGATGCCATGAGGTGGCTTGATATTGCGCTTGGGCCGTAAGAGGCCCCTCGCGGAGTCTGTACACCCTAGTGAGGGCGGGTACCCATTGTGATGTGAGATATAGCCCGAGGGACTGATACTGTTCCATGTGATAGCCCAAGGGGCTGGTATTGTTCTGAGATTTGAGCCCGAGGGGCTGGTACTATTCTGCGATATTGCCCGAGGGCGGAATTGTTGATAAGGAGATTTTACTTGATTTCTCACTGATTTACTGTTTTCAAATGATGTTTTATTGCTTCCTTATAGAATGCCTTGTGCTTTACGTATTTTCTTACTTTCAGTTATTATTCACTGGATCGGAGTACTCACATTACTCCCTGCACCATCTGTGCAGATTCAGGCATTGTTGGTTCCGCTACGGAGTGCCGACTCCTCCCGTCCAGGCGGTGATTCGGAGACTACGAGGTAGCTGTTGGCGTCCGCAGCCCCATATCTCCCTTATCTTATTGTTTCCATGTTTTTCAAACAGTTGTGCCAGATATTGTATTTAGTAGACTTGTATCAGGATCCATAGTTGCTCATGACTTGTGACACCCTGGTTTGGGCGGTGTCGGGATGGTTTCTATTATGGTTAGCTATATTTCCGCGAATTATTGCTATTAAATCATGCTTATATTGTTTTCATGTTAATTAACTGCTTAAAATGAGATTTTGGTTAAATTGGCTGGCCTTGTCTTCACGAGAGGCGCCATCACGACCGGGTTCGGGGTTAGGGTCGTGATAGCGGAAGACTATGGATGTGTACATTGATGACATGCTGGTAAAGTCAACGCAAGCTGAAGATCATCTCAAGTATTTAGAAGGAGATTTTGCAATTCTTCTGAAATACAATATGAAGTTGAATACAGAAAAGCGTGCATGTGGTGTAACAACATGTAAGTTCTTAGGTTTTGGAAAGATTCATATTTAAATCTTCTTAAAGATGTTAAAGTTTTTCTCATTGCTAAAAAAATAAAATAAGTTTGAATGGACAGATGAATGACAGCAAGCATTGGGAGATTTAAAAACATACTTATCAAAGCCACATTTACTGTCAAAGCCAAAGGAGGGAAAATGACTACTTGTTTACTCGGCTGTATCTGAGGTAGCAGTGAGTGTGGCGTTGGCCCATGAAGAAAAAGGTACGCAATCTCCTATCTATTATGTTACTAAGACATTCTTAGAAGCTAAAACAAGATATTCACATTTAAATTAGCTTTAGTATTAATAATGGCATCAAGAAAATTACGACCTTATTTTTAGTGTAATCCTATATCTTGTAATGACCCGACCGGTCGTTTTGAGGTTTAGCGTTCCATTTGGTGGTTTGAGACTTTGAGTAGCTTCATATTATATATTATGACTTGCGTGTATGGTTGGTTTCAGTTTTTGAGGGTTTGGGATTGATTTGGAAGAATGATTCTCGTTTTAGAAGCTTTAAGTTGGAAGAATTGACCAAGGTTTGACTTTTGGGTAAACGGACGCGGAATTAGATTTTAATTATTCCAATAAGTTTGTATGATGATTTTGGACATGTCCAGCAAGTTTGGTTAAGTTCTGATGAGTTTTGGACAAGTTTGGGTTGTATGGTGATTGTTTTCGGTCTCGACGTCGATCTGAGCATAAATGTTACCATATTGAAAAAATAGCCTTTGATTCATGTTTTGACTAAGTAATTTTGGAACCATAGAAACTAAAATCATAACATTTCGACATTGTATGAGGAATTTATGGTCATTTTACTAAGAATTGGGTTGCCAGCTTTTTCAGATTAATTACGAAATTGTCACTGAATTCGTATTTAAAAATCTGCACTATTTCCAAATACCGAAACCAACATATCTTCTTCATTATAAGGTCAAATGGAGTGATTTAAAAGCCTAACTTGACTGGAGTGATTTCATCTGTTTCAACTTGTGCTTTATAAATTGCTTCGGCACAAAATAAAAAATAATCTCTCCAACGTATAAATGGTTGTGATTTCACGTTCTCATCATCTTTGGTAAAATCAAGTCCACCACGAAGACATTCATAAACAGCTCTACCGTAGTTTTTAGCAGATAAGCCCAAGCTACAGTTTAAACTTGGCTTTAAGTCCTCCAGACTGGTCCATCACCAAAACACAGAAAACACATTTTGCACCTCATCAATAGAATCACAAGTCATTGATGCACAGCTGATACTGAGTGCTCACATACGCATACGGGTGAGTGGAAGAAATTCAAAGAGCTACGCTTCAAGCTGAATCAATGTTGCACAATAAGGAACGGAAGATGGAAATTTTATCCTAAATGCCATGTAGACTCTCAAAGATAGGTATGGACTTCATCATACCGATCTGCAAGACTCTACTAGACACTTGCTCATGACTCGTAGAAACTATGAAACTAGAGCTCTGATACCAATTGTCACGATCCAAAATCCAACTAGTCGTGATGGCACCTAACCTAACCCGCTAGGTAAGCCAATTAACAGAAAACCATAATATAATGATAATAATAAGAGTCAAAAATAAAATAACTGAATTTTATACAACTTCCCAAAGACTGGTAGTATAAATCATGAGCTTCGAAGACTTAGAGTATACAAGGATGGTATGAAATAAATACATCATCTGTTCAAAACGTACATAAACATATTTATAAATCTAAAGCTACCAAGAATAAGAGGCAGTTATAACCAAAACGCATGTACATCTTCAATGCCAGCTCCCGTTATACGCAGCAACATCAGCTCCAAAATCTACACGCGATGTGCAGAATTGTAGTATGAGTACAGCTGACCGCATGTACTCAATAAGTAACAAACCTAAGCTTAGGTTGAAAGTAGTGAAGAACTTGGACAATGGTCAGAGTCCAAAACCAATAGCCAAGAACTACTCATAATAATATGATAAAAGCAGCACAAGCAATAACTCAAAGATATGATGTTCAGCTCGTTCACAGTTATGGAAAATAGGCATGCTTTTCAGGAATAACAGAAAACCCAAATCTTTCACCGAAATCACCAAAATATGAGTAAATAAGAAAACTATGATTTTTTCCAAAAACATTCAACAATAGATAAGATATTTCATTCTCAGAAAGCATGAGAAAAGTACATCTCTATGGCTAAATGTCAATGTGCATGTGAAGTCATGAATATCACAAAACTGTGTAGCATGAAGAAATGCATCTCTATGCCTATATGCCAAGTATGCATGTCAAATGTAATGCATCACGATGATGAGCTCATGTACTCACACTCTCAGAGTACTCAATCTCACTGTCTCACACTCAATTACTCAGTACCTGCGCTCACTGCTAGTATGTCATACTCCGGAGGGGCGGATCCTGCCCAAGCGTTAATATAAGCTAACATGGCCTGCCGCGGTGTGCAGCCAGATCCCATCATGAATCAATAAAACATGTTGCGGTGTGCAGCCCAATCCCATCATGAATCAATAAAGCCTGTTTTGGCATGCAGCCTGATCCCATAAATATCACTCACAATAAGGCCCTCGACCTCAACTCAATCGTCAATCTCTCTAGTCTCTCAGGCTCACAAATCTCATGCCAATTAGCCCAAACAATAATACATAATGTAGCAGTAAATGATAACAGAGACTGAGATATGATATGCAAATGAATGAATATTACTGAGTATGTAATTGTAATTTAAACAAATAACTCAACAATAGAAATGACCTCAGTGGTTCCCAACGGAATAAGTATATAACCTAAGCATGATTTCTAACATGGATCACAACTTAATTACTCTAGCACATAGAAAATTTCATGGATAGAAACAAGATTTGGTAACCATACAGTATCACAAAATCAAGCGAGTCATAATTTACATGGTGCACGCACACACGCCCGTCACCTAGCATGTGCGCACCTCAACACCAAACACATAACATATATGTTCAGGGATTCATACTCTGAGCACCAAGTTTAGAAGTGTTACTTACATCAAACAAGCCGAATCCAATACTGAGCAAGCCAAACAATACTCTAGAAATGTCATCCCGCACGTACCGACCTCCGAATGCCTCAAAACTAGCCAAAAGCAACTCAAGAACATCAAATAATGCCAATGGAAACAAACCTAATCGATAAAGGTCAAATCTTTAATTAAAAGCCCAAAGTCAACCAAAAAGTCAACAAAAGTCAAGACGGGCCGGCCTTGGATTCCGAATCCAAGCTTACCCGAGCGAAGCCCAAACCAATACAAGCTCATACGAATGAAAATCAACTTAAATCGGAGTCCGATAGCTCGATCAATTCGCTAAAACATCGCTCTTGGGTGTTCATAACCTAAGAGTCTAACCCACACTAGTTGGGTCCATATCTTCCGAAATACTCCTCTAAAACTCGCCAAATTCGAGTATGTTGTTCTCCGAATATAGGAGAACAAAACCCCAAAAGGAATCGAGAAATAAACACATCTAACTCATTTTTAATTTTTAAAATTTAGGACAGAACCATAGGTCTTGATTTAAGGAATTAAATGAGTTTTCAATTAAAATTATGGATTAAAGCTTAAACCAAAGGAATGAATCAAAGGGAAGTACTTAGGTTATGGTTTAGACCTTAAACCATGGAATAAACTTGAAGAACACCCTTAAATTCTCTCAAAACCAAATTTTCAAGATGAGAAAAACTCCAATAACATTAATAGCCAATAACGCCCACTTGTTCTGCCTTGTTTCTTGTGCCAAACGATCCCGAAACTCACTTTTGATGCCTCTACCCTCCGTTGATATTCGAGGAAGTTGCTCCCGACACGAGGGATATACAAGAAAGTCCTGTTGTAGATCCTCCTTTCTTTCTCTTCTTTCTTTTTGATACTTGGTTGGCAGGGTCAGGCTCGTCCCCAGTTGGGATGTACTATTAAACCTAAATAACGCCAAAGGTAAATCTCCTTTTTTTTTTTTTTTTTTTTTTTTCTAATTTTGTGTTTGATTATCTCTCTTAGTTTCATTGGTGTTTCATGTATTTCTGTATTTGAAATTCTTGATGCTGAAGTCGAGAAGTTATTTGGTGTGATAACTACCAAAGGAAAGAAGACAACAATTAGGTTTAAGATGGAAAACTCAAAACTACTTGTGGGTTTTGGAGAAATGGAAGAAATAGAAAGTGTAAAGCAGAAAGTATTGGAAGTTTGTTGGTGTAATTCTGTAAAAGAAAATCAGGAAATGAATTGTTGAAGGTGAAAATAAAGATGAAGTTATTAAAGTAGAAATGAAGAAAGCATGGGGGAAGAAGAAGGGAGTACTATGGTAGAAGGTTTCTTGAAGTTTTATGTTTTAGGGGTTAGTCCTATTTGGAGCTTCTTTATAGTTGTTATTGTGTTGGTTCATAGATTATGTAGAATAAAGAAAAAGTTTGAAGCTGAAACTTATTACTTACTAATATGGATGACAAGGTTAGTAGTTTCTATATGCTTGAGGTTACGCTATGCCTTTTCAAGACTGTTTGTGCATCAACTTTAATATAGCTAAGAAACATTAATTTTCACCTTTATCTGAATCTTCGTAAGGTGCTTTTCAGCCTCTTAGAGGCATTACACTTGTGGTATATTTTTCGATTTTATTTCATATGTAATATATCTCCGTATCAGATGTATTTTGATTCATCAATTGAAGCAATCTGCCTGTTTTTACTATTCTGGCATATTTTTTTCGAATTTACTCTATTTGCTTTCGAGTTGTTTATGTTGTTGCCGAGACTGCTCAAAAGGAATGAATACTTTTATATAAATGAAGAGTCATCACACCTTTTTCCTTTTTTGAGTTTTGTGGAACTAGCTTCAATTGATTGACCATATTGTTTGTTATGTGGTTATTTTTTGTTATACAGACTCTTCGACCTGGAAGTTGGATCAAAGATAAAGCATACTCTGAATTTTGATTTGGTTGAGTTATAGCTTCATTTGAATAGATATTTATACTATGTACCAAAGGTTAGAGTTTACATTTCGGAGTAGATTATATTAGATTAGTTAAGTGGTTTCAAGAAGCACTTTAATATATCCACTTATTGATTTGACTTGGAAAACTTACATATAGCATGAAAGCCATTATAATCAAAGCTAAATAAATTATTACAAGATTAAGCTCCTGAATAGGTGAAAATTGGTTGTATAATCATTGGGAAATTAAGCTCTTGCGATAGGTGAAAATTGGTAGTATTGAGTGCTACTGGTGCTTCAAGTAAGAATATATAGAATAGTTTGTTCTCAATTACGGTTGAGTAGATTTTGGTAAGATATGAAGTGTTTTACGCTACAACTCTACATGTTATCTATAGTTTCTCCAAAACATAAGTACTACTATGATTTTTCATATTTATGTGTTAGGGAAAGACTGTAGCATAAATTCGACATTATTCTTTCACAATCGCGCGAAGGGCGGGGTAAATTCCCTTCCGAGTTACCTGTAAAAACTTAAAACACGATGCACATGAATATATAGATTATTGTGAAAATTTAAGCATGATGCAAATTCCCTTCGGACCATGAAGGTTGTCTTCGGACGATATCCTTAGATTATGACGTCATGGACCATGAAGCGTATGATGAGGGATTCGCAGGCCATGAAATGGTGTCCTTGGGCTATGAGGATGGTGCCTCTGGACTATGACGCCTTTGAATAATGATGTGCAGTTTCAAGAGATCCTCAAGCCACGGAATGGTGTCTTCAGGCTATGAGGATGGTGCCTTCGGACTATGACGCCTTCGGACAATATGGTGATGTTTCAGCCCATGAAATGCAAAGATGTGGCGATATCGATCATTTGATAAAGAAAATAGGTGATGCTTAGTCTTAAGCGAGGACGAGACAATACAAGGCTTAGTCTTGTATAAGATGAGGGCAGTGCTTGGCCCTATGCGAAGAAGGGAGACAGTGTTAGTCTTATGTAGTGCAGCGGTGACAGTGTTTAGTCTCATGCGAAGGAGGACAATGCTTAGCCTCATGCAATAATCGAGGTAGTGCTTAGCCTCATGCAAGGAATGGAGACAGTGTTTAGTCTCATGCAAAAAAAGGCAATGCTTAGCTTTATGCAATGTAGAGACAGTGCTTAGTCTCATGCAAAGAATGAAGACAGTGCTTAGTCTCATGCAAAGAATGGAGACAATGCGTAGTCTCATGGGAAGGAAGGCAGTGCTTCGCCTTATGCAATAATGGAGGCAGTGCTTTCCTCATGCAGTGATGGGAGTAATGCTTAGCTTCATGAAAGGTATGGAGACAATGCTTAGTCTCATGCGAAGAAAGGCAGTGCTTAGCCTTATGTAGTGATGGAGGCAATGCTTAGCCTCATGCAAGATATGGAGACAATGCTTAGTCTCATGCAAAGAAAGGCAGTGCTTAGCCTTATGCAGTAATGGAGGCAATGATTAGCCTCATGCAAGGCATGGAGACAATGCTTAGTCTCATGCAAATAAAGGCAATGCTTAGCCTTATGCAGTAATGGAGGCAATGCTTAGCCTCATGCAAGGTATGGAGACAATGCTTAGTCTCATGAAAAGAAAGGCAGTACTTAGCTTTATGTAATAATGGAGGCAATGCTAGCCTCATGCAAGGAAAGGCAATGCTTGGCCTTATGCAATAATGAGGGCAGCACTTAGCCCTATGTGAGAAAAAGCAATGACTAAGTGCGAGAGGATAAAGCATTTTTTAGCTTGATGTGTTTACGTTTGGCAACTTTTGTCGGTGTGAAGATAGTGATCTTGCTGTCTGTATACATTTGCGGACATTCCTGTTATGTTCATTGTGCCTGCATCCAAAGAAAAATGGTGAGTTTTGCGGGGGAAAGGTTAGTTCGTGCTCTCGATTCCTAGCTTTGCCTTTGCTCTTGTCTGGAGGTCCTACTTGAATCACCTGGGGTGATGTCTGGCTGCTATAGAAAGAAAGTTTTCAAAAAACATGCATTTGATAATTTATTTATGACAATGTAGTTGCTTGAAATATGTGATAATGCACGAGATCAAATAATTTTGATAAACTGGTGACTGTGACGCATTTTGAGACGTTGCAACTTTCTTGCTTCGGAATTTTGAGGATCCTCCTCAAATTCTACCCCAGTTTAATGCATACTTCTGGAAATACATTCTTTGGCGGTTCCAAACGTGATGAGATCGAGCAAACTCGAGACCTTGCCCTTATTTCTGACCATAGGAAAAATGAAGATTTTATTATTATATGACCGAGCCCACAGGGCTGCCTGCGTATCCCCTCTTAAACGGGAAACATGTCAAGCATAGTTCAGTTATATCAAATAGAAAGTGCAAATATAATGTTAAACATAGTATCTCTTGACTACGTCCGAATTTATGGGTCTTGGCCAAATCTCTCCATCCATCTCTGCTAGTATAAGTGCTCCTCTTGTCAATAACCGGTGAACCATGTAAGGGCCTTGCAGTTGGGTGAGAATTTCCCCTTTGCTTCATCCTGATGCGGGAAGATTCGCTTTAGTACCAACTGCCCTGGCGTGAATTGCCTCGACCTGACCTTTTTGTTGACAGCTCTTGCCATTTTATTCTGGTAGAGTTGACCGTGACATACCGTGTTCATTTTTTTTCCATCAATAAGAGCTAGTTGTTCATACCTGCTTTGTACCCATTCTGCATCGCTGAGCTCAGTTTCTTGTATGATTCTTAAAGAAGGGATTTCCACTTCGGCAGGAATAACAACTTTAGTACCGTAAACCAGTAGATAGGGAGTTGCCCCAGTTGATGTACGAATTGTGGTGCGATACTCGAGTAAAGAAAACGGTGGCTTCTCGTGCCATTGTTTGTAATTGTCTACCATTTTCCTCAATATCTTCTTGATGTTCTTGTTGGCGGCTTCTATGGATCCGCTCATTTATGGCCTGTATGCTGTAGAGTTCCGATGCTTGATCTTGAATGTTCACACATGGCTTTCATCAAGTCGCTATTGAGATTGGCGGCATTGTCAGTAATGATCGAGTCTGGTACTCCAAATCAACAAACGATGCGGTCCCGAAAAAAATCTGCGAAAAGCTTCTTAATTACAACTTTATAAGATGTGGCTTCAACCCATTTTGGGAGGTAGTTTATAGCCACCAAAATGAACCTATGTCCATTTGAAGCAGCAGGTTCAATTGGTCTGATGACGTCCATACCCCAAGCGGAGAAAGGCCAGGGCAAACTTGTTGCATTAAGTTCGTTGGGTGGTACTCGTATCATCTCAGCATGTATCTGGCATTGGTGACACTTTTGAGCATACTTGATGCAGTCCGTTTCTATAGTCATCCATAAATACCCCGCTCTTAATATCTTTTTGGCCAGAACGAAACCATTCATGTGGGGTTCGCAAGTTTCGGCATGTATTTCCTCGAGCAATCTAGATGCCTCCTTGGTATCGACACACCGCAATAATCCCAGGTCAACAGTCCTTCTATAAAGAATTCCTCCACTTTGAATGAAATGGTTGGCTAATCTGCGAAGCATGAGCTTTTGAGTATGGGCAGAACTCTCTGGGTATTCTCCCTTTTCCAAGTACTCCTTGATGTCGTGGAACCACGAATTTCTGTCAATCTCTTCTTCAATATGAGCATAATAAGTTGGTTGCTTATGAATTCCTATTGGGATAGGATCAATGAAATTCTTGTCTGGGTGTTGTGTCATGGAAGACAAAGTGGTTAGTGCATCTACAAACTCATTCTGAATCCTTGGAACATGTTTGAACTCTATCTTTGTGAACCTCTTGATCAGCTCTTGTATACCGTGCAAATATGGCAATATTTTAGTGTTCTTCGCAGCCCATTCCCCTAGAACCTAGTGCACTAAAAGATTTGAATCTCTGATTACTAGTAACTCTTGAATGTTCATGTCAATAGCCAATCTGAGTCCCACGATGCAGGCCTCATATTCTGTCATATTGTTGGTGCATGAAAACCTGAGTTTTGCGAATACTGGATAGTGTTGACCGGTTTATGATAATAAGACAGCTCTGATACCTACTCCTTTAAATTTTGCTGGTCTATTGAAGAATATCCTCCAACCATGATACTTCTTCACCAGGAAAATACATTTTCAATGGTTTGTATTCTCCGTCTACGGGATTTTCTGCCAAGTGATCCGCCAATGCTTGCCCTTTGACTGCCTTCTGAGTTACATAGACGATGTCGAACTCACTCAGCAATATTGCCACTTCGCGAACTTACCCGTAGGCATGAGTTTCTGAAAGATGTATTTTAGCGGATCCATCCTTGATATGAGATATGTAGTGTATGCACAGAAATAATGTCTCAATTTATGAGCTATCCATGTCAAGGTACCGCAGGTGCGTTCCAACAAAGAGTAACGGGCCTCATATAGTGTGAACTTTTTGCTCAGACAATATATTGCATGCTCCTTTCTTCCAGTTTCATCATGTTGTCCCAAAACACAACCAAAATCTCCATCTAATACAGACAAATAAAGCAGTAGATGTCTTCCTGGTTCTAGTGGTACCAGTACGGGCGGTGTAGATAAATACTCCTTGATTTTGTCGAAGGCTTTCTAGCATTCTTGAGTCCAACTTGTTGCAGTATCTTTCCTCAGCATTGTGAAGATTAGCTCACATATCACCATTGATTGTGCTATAAAACGACTTATATAATTGTGGCGCCCTAGAAAACTCATCACATCCTTCTTGTTCTTTGGAGGCAGCAAGTCCTCGATATCTTGATCTTTGACGGGTCTAACTCAATACCTCGGTGACTGATGATGAAACCTAACAACTTTTCAGAAGGAACCCCGAAGGCACATTTTGCAGGATTCAACTTCAAATTATATTTTCGAAGCCGATCGAAAAATTTCTTCAGGTCTGCTATGTGATCCGAACTCCTTTTAGATTTGATGATAACATCATTCACGTACACCTCTACTTCTTTATGTATCATATCATGGAAAATAGTCGTCATGGCCCTCATGTAGGTGGCTCCAGCACTCTTCAGATCAAATGGCATTATTTTGTAATAATATATTTCCCATGGTGTGATAAAGGCGGTCTTTTCCGCGTCCTCTTCATCCATCAAAATCTGATGGTATCCTATGAAGCAATCCACAAAGGATTGGAGTTCATGCTTGGCGCAGTTGTCAATCAGTATGTGTATGTTGGGAAATAGGAAATCATCCTTAGGACTTGCTCTGTTTAAATCTCGGTAATCGACACATACTCAAACTTTCCCATCTTTCTTCGGAACTGGCACAATGTTGGCTAACCGGGTCGGGTATTCGACCACTCGAAGGACCTTGGCTTTGATTTTCTTGGTGACCTCCTCTTTTATCTTCAAACTCATATCTGGCTTGAACTTTATGTGCTTCTGCTTCACCGGAGGACACATGGGATTGGTGGGTAGCTTTTGAGCTACTATGGATGTGCTTAAACCAGTCATATCGTCGTAGGACCATGTGAAGATGTCTTCATACTCCTTTAGGAATCTCATATACTCTTCTTTCTCCAGCGGTGATATATGAATGCTTATACGCGTTTCCTTGACCGTTTCGGAATCCCCTAAGTTAATGGCCTTAGTTTCCTCCAAATTAGACTTTGGTTTGTTTTCAAAATCCTCTACCTCTTTGATAATTTCCTCGAGTATTATATCATCTTCAAGATACTCTGAATCATTGTCCTTATGTTGCGTTGTCTCATTACATGTCACAGTCGTAGGTTCATCAGGATATGTAATAATTACGCCAGGAACTCGACGGGTCCGAGATGGTGCAGTGGTCCTATTCTTGAGAACAACTCCTTCTTCCATGGTCTGAATCATAAGGTCTTCCTCCTCTTTCTCCTCCTCCTCAATAATTGCACTACAGTCCATGTCTTCTTCATCTAGAAACAACTTCCTCATGCAAGACAAAACCTCATCTTCCTCAGATCCCCACATCATATCAACCTGATGGAATGTCTAGTGCAGAGGTGGTACGGGATGTTCTAGTGGATAATAAGGAGCACGCCATGGTGGTGACCAATTATGATATTCTTGCCATGTGTATTCATATATGAGTCCAAAAGTCATGCCATGGTACTGTGGTTGTACGAGTTTGGTGATCCCATGAAGCTTTTTGCCGAGACCCTTGCCTGGTTTGTGCCCCGTCCATAGGAATATGCTTTCTATCTTGTTGCTCCACAATCGATCCTTTTCAATTGCGTTAACCCGTTCAATGCGATGGTATGTTTCTCCACCCAGCTTCCTTCTATTTTCGATGACCGGAACGGTCTGGTTGGTGTAGATGGGGTTGCTTCTATCTCCATGGATGATCACCTCCTAATGATTCCACTCAAATTTCACAGCCTGGTGCAGATTTGAAGCTACTGCCCCGGTGGTATGTATCCATTGTCATCCCAACAATAGATAGTAAGTAGCAGATATGTCTAGCACTTGGAACTTGACATCAAACCAAGTCGGACCCATCTGTAGACTGAGGTTGATTTCTCCAATGGTGGCTCTCTACGATCCATCGAACGCCTTCACATTCATGCTTCCCACTCGTATTTTGTGCAGGCCTTTACCTAGTCTCTTTAGAATGGTCGGTGGGTATATGTTAAGACTCGAACCTCCATCTATCAAGACCCAGGCGATGAACTTATCTTCAAATTGCACTGTGACGTGCAACGCCCTGTTGTGACTCAGTCCTTCTGGTGGTAATTCATCTTTGTGGAAAGTGATTTTGTGGCTTTCCAATACCTGTCCGACCTTGTTAGCCATCTCTCCACTAGTGATGCCAGTGGGTACATATGCTTCACCTAACACCTTCATCAAAGCATTCCTGTGCGCGTTTGAGTTTTGCAGCAGTGATAAGATGGATATCTGAGCAGGAGTTTTGTTCAAGTGGTCAACAACAGAGTACTCTCTTGCTTGTATCTTCCTCCAAAGATCGTCAGTGCAGTCTCGACAACAGGCTGCTTAGGTGCAGCTTCCTTCCTTGTTCCTCCCAGATTCTCAGGTGTATAAACTCTCCCAGTTCTAGCCATACCTTGTGCGGCACTTATTTCTTCCATTTTGGCTTTTCCCTTCCCTTCCTTCTGCAACATAATCCCATGGGACGGTATCAGGCTGGTAAGATGGTGTGGGAGCTACCATTACAGTGAAGGGTGTAGTTTCCTCAACTTCAAATGGCGCCTGGGTTTGTACCACAACTAGTGTGAGGGTGATCAGAGATTCTTTAGGAGCGTCTCCCTCTCAAATGAGTCAAATAGACCCCTCTTGATCCCATTTTTCATCATTTTCTATCACATTCACTTCCTCACCTCTGTGATCCAGGAGAGGGTTGTTACGAACATTTGGTGCAGTTTCCTTTGCCTGTATGATCTTAGTGTCGATCAACGTCTGAATCCTGTCTTTCAACGTGAAACACTCCTCAATGGTATGACCCTTCATGCCTGAATGATAAGCACATATTTTGTTGGGGTTGATCCATTGGGAGGGATTTTATACAACAACAACAGGGATAGGAGTAACATAACCAGTGGCCTTCAATCTCTCATACGGTTGGTCTATGGGTTCAGCAATTAGGGTGTATTGTCTAGAATTCCTGCAGTGAAAATTTGGACGTGGCTTCGGGTAGTTTTGGCGGGCAAGTGGAGCTGAATGGTAATATGCAGGTTGAGTATTATAGGTATGGTTGGTGGCAGCATGGTGTTGGTATCTTGGAGATGAGGGTTGATATTTGGGTGGAGGTGTTTGGTATGTGAGGGGAGACTTAGGGCCTTCGGCTACCATTACGACACTCACTTCATTCTTCTTTGAAATGCCTCCTAATTGCAAAGCTTTATTCATGGCCTGCAGCGCCTGGAAATTGGTCAGCATCCCATTCTTAATTCCTTCTTCTGTTCTTTCTCCTAGCTTGATAATGTCGGAGAACTTGTGATTTTCAATGACCCTCAACCTTTCGTAATACTGCGGATCTTGAGATCTAACAAAGAATTTATTCATTTGTTCTTCTTCAAGTGCTTGCCTTACCTTTGCGGCCTCTGATCTCCAACGAGTAGCGTACTCGTGATAGGTTTCTGTCGGCTTCTTCTTGAGGTTTTGAATGTAGAAAATGTCTGGCGCGTTTTTCGTGTTTAACCTGAATCTATCCATGAAATCTCACGCCATACTCACCCAACTGACCCACTTTTTTGGGTTTTGACTGATATACCAAGAGAAAGCGTCTCCTGTAAGGCTTCGCATGAACAGTTTCATGTGGATTTGTTCATTCTTGTGCACCCCTACAAGCTTGGCGTAGTATGTTCTCAAATGCACCTTCAGATCACCAGTACCATCGAACATTTCAAAATTGGGAGGTTTGTAAACCTCCGACAGTTCCACATCTGGCTGAATACATAGGTCCTCATAGTTTAGACCTTCAACGCCTTTACTACCTTCAACACTTTAAACTCTACCAGTACGCTTCTTGAGTTCCTCCGCCATGTTTTTAATGAGCAGGTCCTTCTCAGTCAATTCGGGTAGGGTTTGCTGCAAGGCATGGGGTAAGGTTTCCACATATATTAGATTGCTTTGATGAATTTTTGGAACTTGGGTACATGGGTGGTCATTGGTCGAGTTTTGGGGATCGGGAGTAGGTTGTGATGCATTTTGGGGAGTGTGAGAAGTGGTGGTTTGCGGGTATTGAGTTGGATGATGGTGGTGTTGTTGAGGGGCTGGTACTGATGGCGGGTGAAGGTTCCAGGGAGGTGCGGGATACTGTTGTGGTGCGGGAGGATTTGGTGGTGGGTTATGGTTTTATGTGTTTTGCGGTGGTGTTTGGTTCTAGGTAGTTGGGTTTTGCTGGTTGATGTCTAGAACATTGAGAGTAGGGGATAGGTTTGCCAAATTTCGGACCTGCTCAAGCTCGCCCTGTAGTTCCAGGATTTTCTGCTCCAAACGTAAGAACAACTCATTCTTTCCCGGAGTATTTCGGCCATCTGAAGTTTCACCGTTTTCCGCCATAGTAGCATTATCTTTCTTTATACCAATTAAATCATTCATTTTTCCTTTTCCTTTGCCTTTGAGGTCTCTTGGTGGAGGAAGAGGTGGAGGACCTCTGGATCTGGTGTAGTATGCTGATGATGCCAGTATGCACGAACCAACCTTTGGGAATGGGAATAGTCAAAAAAGAAAAGAAAAAGCAAAGGTAACCAAGTTAGCAAGGTGAAATAAAAGAGTGTTTGCAATATTTTAAAATGTTTCAAAAAAGTCACGCAATAATTTGCGTCCCAATTTTGGGGACCTCATTGTGCCTGAGGTAGGCCTAAGCGACACATAGACTTGGACAAAATTGATGCCAAAATTTGCTTCATTTCATTGATGTGAAAATGAGTCAAATAAAACTTTTACTAAATCGACAATAATAATAAAGTTACTAATGGCATTTTGCTTTGTTACATCGAAATCTAATCTAGAAAGTAGTAAAGAACATCATCTCTTAGTCTACTTGGTTCCTAAAGGACCTTCTCCATGCTTGGCTCTTTTGACCCCATCAATCAGGTTCCCCAGATCGCGCATATCCAACAGTAAAGCATATCCAACAGTAAGTAAGCTTTTGCTAGATGTCCTCCTTCACCATCATCCATGCCTTGGCAATCTGAGAGTCTCTTTCTCATCTTTCCTTCTAGCTCTATCAATCCTAGTTCCAATTATTCTATTCTTCCAGTTGACTTAGTGGCAATCTCCTTCCATTCCTTTATCGCTTCCATGTTCACTTTGTATTGTTCTAGATGTTTAGCTTCAAACTCGAACGCCCTTTTGTGTAGCCTCTTATTCTTAACTTGTACCTCAGCCACTTCATCTATGATTCTGTCTTGCAGATTGACGCGTGGCTTGACGTCCCCCGCTACGTCGTCTTCTAGCCTTGATAGATAATAGTACATATGACTGGCGTGATACCTGTCTGGCTCGATGGTTTCTCTTTCCACAATGATCTTTTGGTTCCACATGTGTTGTGCCTCAAACTTAAAAGAATGACATCTCCTTTGAAATCTACCTTGTATTGGACCATGCCGGAAATCCGAGGTATGACTTGTTTCTTCCCAGCTTATCGCATTACCCTTATAGGAGCGTAAGGATATATGCCTCGCAATCCGATCAGTACCAAATGAGTATTTCCCCTTGACCTGATAAAGAACTCACTACTAGCAAACCATTCAAACATCCAATGCACCTTCTCGTTTGTTAGATTGCTGAAGAAACGCACCCAACTTACAGCATTTCCAGGCTGTACAAATCTATTCGGAACAAGCATCATTTTCTTTGGGTGATGGTTGGCTATGTAGTCATTCAGTGGCCTTCGTAGAAGCTCTTGACAGTACTCTCCTCTCTGATAGTGTTCCAGCAGCCAGACTTGAAGCAATAAATTACATCCCTCAAAGTGTCCATATCCCTGCTTGCACCGATCTAGAGCACGGTACATCTTAGCTAAGATCATAGGGATGATGGTATAAGCTTGTCCCTCGATGCCATCTATCAAGGTCCCGGCGAACATGGCTAAGCGAGTATGAATCTTTGCCCCTTTCATTGGAAATATCAACAGCCCTAAGAAGCAAATGACAAACACATAAACCCGGTGGTGCACTCATCCCAATGAAGTAATGGCAAGTTCGTCATGGTGAAGACAATATGACTTGCTATGCACATAACGCTTGTAAAGAAATTCAAAAAGGATGTATGATTTCTTTAGACAGAGCAGCTCGTCATTCTTCTTAAAATGCAACATTTTCAAAAAATCGCGGGGAGTGCGATTCTCTGGTACCAATAATCCCGGACTATCCCATGGCAACTTAGCGAAGCCTCCTATCTCTTCTAGGAGAGGAGTTATTTCTGTATTTCCAAATCGGAAAAAAACTCTTTTCTCATCCCAGAACATGGTAGTAGCCTCAATCAATTTCCTATATGGTCGAATGTTTAGCAAGGATGGCAAGTCACCAAGTACTCTTCTCACATGATTTTTGTCACAAAGTGCAAGGTCTTTCCACCAGTCAAGTAGCAAAGGTGGGATGTTTTGGACCATACCGAACCTGGAGATTTCATGCTTCATTTTCTGCAAACAGACAAAGGTTAGCCCTTTCCCCCTCCAGATTTGACTACTTACGCAATAATGATCAACATTTTGGCACATTTTCTCCAAGTAATGCACATAATATGATAGTGTCCATTGGGATTATGGAAATCCCATCAGACTTTGGACAAGGTTCATCTTAGCGGGTTGTTACGTCAACAACACTCCAACCCGTACTAGGTTTAACATAATGCATGTACATTTCAAGTTGGAGTAGGGTTTCTAGAATGGTATAGACTGGTATTCCCAAGCGGACAATTTGAGAGGGAAAGGCACGCGACCGTCGATTGCACCGCTAATCGACTAGTACCGCAAATAAGCCTTTCTAATTTAAAAAGGTGATTTTCAGGAAAGCGCGGACACTCATCAAGCGCCGCTATGTTGATAATTGGCATGAGTGGAGTATGATGTGGATCATGCTTTATGCAGAAATAATAACATATTGCTAAGTATTTGCATCTAAAAAGCAGTAAATAAAATAGCAAAATTGAACATGAAAAGAAGAGAAAAGAAAAGAAAGAAAAAAGGAAGAAGTCAGTTTGGCTTATGAAAATATGCGAGAACATAATGTAGCAGTCAAGAGGAAAAGAAATGGAGAGTGGTCATACATGCTATAGCAAACAAAGGAGAATAAGGAAAGGGATGTGCATGTCATAGCAAATTTAAACAAACAAAGGAGAATAAGGAAAGGGATGTGCATGTCATAGCAAATTTAAACAAAAAAGGTGTATAAGGAAAGGGATGTGCATGTCATAGCAAATTTAAACAAAAAAAAGGTATAATAAGGGAATGGATGTGCATGTCACAAAGAAAGCAATCCACATAAGTCAAGTTCGTTATGGTAAGAGCCTAAGTTTCCCCAGCAGAGTCCCCATGCTGTCACGCCCCATTTTCTCGTGAAAACGGATTTCGACGTGTGACAACTCTTTTAAAGGAGGGTGTTAAAAGAGAAGACTCGCCACAAAATGCTTTTGAGGTGTGTTAGGGAACCTATTTGCAAGTGACTCTTTTTGACTAATCCGTGTCACCAAAGATCGGGTAAGGGATCAAATTACCTCAAAGAGAAGGTGTTAGGCACTCTTCGAGGTCCACAACTATGAGTCCCGGTCGAATTTTAAACTATGGGATTATGTAATTAGACTAGGGGAGCAAATAAAAGGAAATTTAGAAGTCAGAAAGTCTTATTACAACTCATGAGAATCGATACAAAATATTAATGACCAAGGATACAACTACATTGATCAATTTTAAGTGACTAAGTGTAAATAACGAGTTCATAACGAAAGGATGGAGGGGTCCTAAGTTTTTTAGCCTAAAGGATCACCCTATGTAACATAAATAATACTTCGCAACTCCCTTGAGGTAGGGGTTGCTTATATTATTCAGTAGGCACAGACTATCATCTCTTGCTATCCAACTACTATGTTAAAGTTATTTACCTAAAGCGCTCTAATTCAATTCTAAATCGTACCCTATGCGTGCTTTACCCGTCCCATGCCTATGGTCTAGGAGGCTTTGGACCTACTACTTTGGTAGTTCTAGACCTTCCTTGGCTACTCAATGCCTATGGTCTAGGAGGCTTTGGACCTACTACTTTGGTAGTTCTAGACCTTCCTTGGCTACTCAACATGAGAAAACTAGGCGCGCACTCAAAAACAAATAGGACAACATATAATCAACACCAAACGCCCAAGTTTACCTCCTCATCTAGATGTGAATGCATGCCGTCAATTAGCCAGACAGTTATAGCTTATGCCAGTGATGTTCAATTATTTGTACGGACAACTATAGACAGGCAGGTTTGGAGTTAAGGCTTGTTAAATTTTGTAAGCATAATTTCTAGGCGATTCTGACTTCCAGCAATGTACAAGCAGTGTTGCAACTTAAGGCTTACACATTTGCAGATTGAAGGCATTACGAACCTATAGGCATGATCTCCAGTTATATGCGTAATGAGGCAGTGAAACAATCCCAGAACTCTGAATTACCAGTTCAGATTTTTATAGACATGTTTTTTAAGCAGGTGACAATGTCCTATAGGTAGGATTTCTAGCAGTTAACAACTGAAATTGACTTTATATAATTTATCCCTATAGGCGTGTCGTCTAAGTGTGGCAATGTGATGAAGTAACAAAGTAAATCCTATAGTTATGATATCTAAAGGAGCAGCGCACTAAGAGCAATAGAAGCAGCTGATTGATTGATTAATTGAAACCCTATAAACATGGTATCTAGATGGACATTGGCAAAACATGGGTTATTGTATCCTATAGGCATGCTATCTAAAGCGTTTAGTAGTGCACATGGAAACAAGCGTAGCAATTACTTGAGCCAACATGTTTGACAAGTTAAGTGGAGTGTGTGCGTGATTCCTAAAGGCATGATTTCTACTGGTGTGCAACATACTAGATAACATATAAGGCGTGCTGAACGAAATAGCAAATAGAACACAAAGACCCTATAGGCATGTTTGTTTTACCCTTTTATGCAAGCATTAGAATACCCTAGCCCCCTTTTTATTAATCTCCCCATCATTCAGTTTACAAATCATTACAGGAGCAAAATGAAATAATACATACTTAAATATAACAAACTATAGACTAAAACAAGTACTAGCCCGCTAGGGCAATCAGAGGCCCAATACAAAGTAACCCGGGGATATCTCAAGCCTTCTATAGCCTTTCTCCCGGACAAAGCAGCAGGCCCAAACCACAGGCTCACAAGAAAACAACTAGAGTGCCCCTGAATCCTCTGACCAAATCCAATAACACATATGGTCCCCTTCCAGGCCCAACAAATAATTTACTTACCCAAATGGATGCCAAACTTTACCAAACGAGTAACAAACGACTCATAGAATTAATTGAACAACTTAAACACTCAGTTCTTAAAAGTGAAAATAGCAGCAACTCTGATCAAGGTATATAAACAAAATCATGCTAAGTTCGAAGGCATACAAGACTCATATAAAGCAAATTTATGCTCATAGTTCTAGTGACAAGTTTGAAATGGACCTATTTGACTACATAGGATAGTAAACTATTCTAAAGAGTTTCTATAAGGAAGCATGATTCAGAGTCAATCTAGGGAACCTTAGATGAAGGTCTAGCAGATTCAGGCAAGAAGCAAACAAAGTACAGCCAACACATAGAATGTTCATCATAGAAAACCAATGAAAAGAACAACTTAACAGAGAAAAACTCATGATCAAGAGACTGCTTAATGGAACAGGGAAATCTTAGCATGATGAACACTAATCAAAATACAAGAAGCATGTCAATCTTCAGAATCAAGATAGGCTAGTATTGAACTTGATACTAGTTGGTCATATAGGAGAGGAGAGACTGGTTATGAGGTTTCCTAAGGTCCCAGAAAGTGTTGAAAAGCGCAGGATTATATAAGTTCCAAACATAGATTAGAGCTTAAATGGCATGAAGACATGCTTTAGCTAACCAGTCTAACATCAGGATTTCAGCATGTTAGACATGTAAGACTTAACCAGGTCGGAAACACATGCCAGTTACAGATGAACAAGTAAACAAGGGGAGTAGTTTCGGCAACACCTTAATGTTAATAGCAAAACGAGCAGTAGAATCCAGGAATCTCAGTGCGTCAGAGTTCCCAAGGGTGTCGAATGAACCCTGGGCAGTGCTCACACTGAAAAAGGGTCAAGTGGCTTTGGGTTTTAGCCGGCCAAAAGATTGAGCCTCAGAATAGTATAGGATAAGAAAGAATAAGAGAAAAGTAGTAGTTTTTGCGATTCAAAAGTCTCCCTTCAGGGAGTTGGGAGATGGGTTTATATAGTAATAAAAATCAACACATAAATAAGGAAATATAGTCAATCGAACATAAACAAGGAAAGAAGAACATGCAAAAATCAATTTAGAATTGGATTAGGAGAAGAAAGGTAAACCCTAGTTTGACTAGGATCAGAAATTGGCCGGAGATCTTGGTGAATCGAATCCTCATAGCGTTGCTATGAACATATATGGACAGAATATCATCCAAATCTTGGAGAGTAAAACCGATCTCCTTTGATTCATAGACTGGTGTACTTGCCAAAAATGGGCAAGTACTAAGTAACACCATATTTACACAAGTAATCGCGGTATAATCTGGAAAAGGTAAGTAAATCATGGTAAGAATCCATGGATGAGTTGGCTTCAGAGAAAAATTTGGGGTGGCGGCTACGGTTTGTGAGATGAAGGGAGGTTATGAGAGAGTATAGGGCCGGCAGGTTGGAAAAAATGGGTTAGGGTTTGGGGTTGTGCGGTTATAAGGAGAGAAGGGGGAATTGTTGTGAGTTGTTGATCTTGAAAGATCAACGGCTGTGATTTGAAAGAGAGAGATGGGGCGGGTAAATCGGGTCCCGTCCAGGTTGGAGTAATAAGGGTCTTTGGTTTGGGCTGCTGAAGGCAAAATAAAGTGGGCCAAATGTTTTGGGCCTGCTTTTGGCCTGAAATTCATATTAAAGCTGGGCCATAATATAAATACACGAATATTTATCAAACAATAATTTATATGAAGTAGTTAACAAATAATAAAATATTGTTTATGTAGTAAAATCCTTTAAAATAATAGTTTTAACATTATATAAATATAAAATGCTTTTTGGCACAAATGATATGAAAAAATTTAATTGTGCATAGCATATAAGCTATTATTGCAATATTGTGTAAATAGCCTAAAATACAGATATAACTATATAAAATTATGAAACCTATATGTGGATGCATATAATAAATTTTGATGATTAATTCATCACAAGATAATTTGAAAGGGTAATTAATAAATATTCAATTAATTAAATGCAAGAAAATTAATTTTAAAGCTTAAAAAAATTATAGAAAATACTTGTATGACTCTTGTAAATTGGTGATGATGCAGAAATGATATTTTAAAAGTATATATTACTATTTTAAAATATGAGGGCAAAATTGGGTACCTCATCTAGAGGCAGGGGTTCCTTTGGTAGATCCCACCCTATCAGGCCGGTTCAGTTAGCTCTACAGGTCACCTATGGTACTTCAAGCAACCACAACACTTATGGAACTTGTTCCGAGCAACTAGCATGCATTGCACCTCCAACTCCGGTTAGTGCACCTCCGATACAGAGTTACTAGTGTGGTTATTCAGGTCGTTAGGGATAAGACAAGATTTAGCATCCACGTCGGCCAAAGTCTTTTTTTGTATGTGGGTATCTGAGGCACATCGCGAGGTCTTGCCCTAGGTCAGAGAACAGTATGCCACAATAGCGTAATCATGCCATGACTCCGGCATCAGTTGCTCCACCACCCCTCAGCCAGCCAGAAGCGGGGGTCAAGAATCCCGAGGTGGAGGCCAGTTAGCTAGAGGTGGAGTTCATCTAGTGAGAGGTCATTCTAGATGTGGAGGACAGGTTGGTGGGCTCAGCCCCGTTGTTATGCATTTATGGCTAGACCGAGGCAAAGTCGTATGATTTAGTTATCATAGGTATTATCTTAGTCTGTCATAGAGATGCTTTCGTGTTGTTTGATCCGGGTTCTACATATTCATGTATCTTCAAATTTTGCTTCGAACTTGAGTATGTCTCATGATTCTCTTAACGTTCCTGTCTTTATGTCTACACAGGTTGGAAATTCATAGTAGTTGATCGGTGTATGGGTATTGTGTTATCACTATTAACGTTTTTAATATTGTAGATGATATTTTGTGGTTGAATATGGTGGATTTTAAGGTCATTCTTAGAATGGATTGGTTGTCCCTGTATTAAGATACCTTGGATTATCATGCCATGACTGTGGCATTAGTCATGCCAGGGTTTCCTAGATTAAAGTGGAGACCGACCTTGGTCACTCCCCTAGCAGGGTGGTTTCATATTTTAAGGCTCGACGTATGGTTGAGAAAGGGTGTTTTGGCGTATTTGGCTTACGTCCAGGATTCTAGTATAGAGGTTTATCCTATGGATTCGGTACTAGTTGTGAGTAAGTTTATGGAGGTGTTTCCTATATATTTTCTGGGTATGCCACCCGATAGGGATAGTGACTTTTGCATTTATTCGGTTCTGGGCACTCAGCCTATTTCTATCCTACCATACCGTATGGCTCTAACTGAGTTGAAAGAATTGAAGGACCAGTTGCAAGATTTGCTTGAAAAGAGATCCACTAAACCTAGTGTTTCACTTTGGGTGCCGGTGTTATTTGTTAAGAAGGACGGATCGATGAGGATGTTCATTGATATCGACAGTTGAACAAGGTCACTATCAAGAACAAGTATCCATTGTCCAAGTTGATGATTTATTTGACCAGCTTCACGGTGCCAAGATGTTTTTTAAGATTGCTTTGAGATCTGGCTACCATAAGGTGAAGATTAGAGAATCAGATGTCCCAAAGATAGCCTTTAGGGTTCGATATAGTCATTACGAGTTCTTGGTGATGTCATTTGGCTTGACCAATGCTACAGAAGCCTTCATGGATTTGATGAACCAAGTGTTCAAGCCTTACATGGATTCCTTTGTGATTGTATTCGCTGATGATATTCTGGTTTACTCCTGTAGTTGGGAGGAACATGAGCAGCACCTGTGGATTGTACTTCAGACTTTGAAGGATCGTCAACTATATGCCAATTTTTCTAAGTGTGAGTTTTGGTTAGACTAAGTTTCCTTTTTGAGTCATGTTGTGTCTTTTGAGGGTATCAAGGTGGATCCTAAGAAGACAGAGGAAGTTAAGAATGGGCCTAGACCTACTTCAGCTACAAAGATTTAGAGCTTCTTGGGTTTGGCAGGCTACTATCGCCAATTCGCGGAGGGGTTTTCATTTATCTCAGCCCCATTAACCAATTTCACCCAAAAGGTGCTCTTTTTAGATGGTCTAACAAGTGTGAGGAGAGCTTTCAAAAGCTCAAGACTTCCTTGATTACAATCCCAGTATTGGAGTTGCCTGCAGGTTTGGGATATCATACTGTATATTGTGATGCATCGCGTATTAGGCTTGGCGTGGTATTGATGTAGGATGGTAGGGTGATTCTACGCATCTCGTCAGTTGAAGGTCCATGAGAGTAATTACCATGTGCATGATTTGGAGTTAGCAACCATTGTTTACGCGCTCAAGATTTGGAGGCACTGTCTATACGGTGTTCCATGTGAGGTCTATACTGATCATCGGAGTCTCTAGTATCTATTCAAGCAAAATGATTGTAATTTGAGACCACGGAGAAGGTTAGAGTTATTGAAAGACTATGATATCACCATATTATATCATCCGGGAATGGCGTATGTGGTGGTTGATGCTTTAAGTAGGAAGGCGGAGAGCATGGGCAATTTGCTATTTTTACTGGCTGTGGAGAGGCCATTAGCCATGGATGTTCAGGCTTTGGCTAACTGGTTCATGAGGTTAGATGTTTCAGAGCATAGCAAGGTTCTCCCATTTATTGTGGCACAATCATCTTTGTTGGAGCGCATTAATCCTTGCCAGTTTGATGATCTTCACTTGTTGTTGTTGAAAGACACAGTGAAGCAGGGTGATGTTAAAAATGCCATGATTGGGGATGATGATGTTATGCAGCTCCAAGGGCGAGTTTGTGCTCTAAATGTTGATGGGTTGAGTGAGTTGATCTTGAGGAGGCTTACAGTTCATGATATTCCATTCACCCAGGTGTCACAAAGATGTTTCAAGACTTGAAGAAACATTATTTGTGGTGGAAGATGAAGAAAGACATTGTTGGACATGTCTCTCGGTGTTTGAATTCTCAATAGGTGAAGTATGAACATCAAAAACTGGGTGGGTTGACTCAGAAATTGGTGATACCGGAGTAGAAGTGGGAGTGCATCACTATGGACTTTGTGGTAGACTTACCATAGACCTTGAGCGCATCACTACTCTTCCAATCGGCTGTCTCAGATTTACATCAGGGAATTTCTATTATTTCAGACCGTGGCACGCAATTCACTTCACCTTTTTGGAGAACTATGCAGCATGAGTTACGCATGCGAGTTGAGCTGAGTATTGTGTTTCATCCTTAGACAGACGGGCAGTTCGAGCAGACTATTCAGATTTTGGAGAATATGTTGAGAGCATCCTCTATTGATTTTGGATTTTAGTGGGAGCTGTTTCTACCTCTAGTGGAGTTTGCCTAAAACAAAAGCTATCAGTCGAGTATCCAGATGACTTCATACAAGGCCTTATATGGAAGGCGATGCCGTACTCTTCTTGGTTGGTTTGAGCTGGATGAGGCTAGATTGTTCGGCACAAATTTGGTTCGCGATGCTTGGAGAAGATGAAATTGATTCAGGGGCAACTTTGTACAACTCAGTCCAGGCAAAAGAGTTATGTGGATAGGAAGGTTCGTGATGTGGCTTACATGGAAGGTGAGAAGGTTCTTCTACGAGTGTCACCTCTGAAGGGCGTGATGCAATTTGGGAAGAAGGGCAAGTTGAGCCCAAGGTTTATTGGTCCATTTGAGATCTTGGAGAGAGTTAGGGAGGTTGCTTATAGGATTGCATTGCCTCCTAGCTTAGAGGGGGTACATCTGGTATTTCACATTCCATACTTCGAAAGTACCATGAGGATAGGTCACATGTTTTAGACTTCAGCACAGTGCAGCTTGATGAGAACTTGACCTATGAGGAAGAGTCGGTGGCTATTCTAGACCGGTAGGTTCAAAAGTTGAGATCTAAAGATACTCCTTCTGTGAAATTGCATTGGAGAGGTCAAGCGATTGAGGAGGCCAATTGGGAGTCCGAGTCCGATATAAGGAGTAGATAATCGAATGTTTTTACCAGTCCAAGTACATTTCTATGTCAGTTCGAGGACGAACGTTTCTTTAGAGGTGGAAAATTTGATAACCCGATAGTTTGTTTTGAGTACTAACTTCCCTTTTCGTGTTTCAAGATCTTCCATAGCTTAATTTGACAATTTATGACTTGTGTGCATGGTCCGGGTCGATTTTCGAAAAAGTTTAAATGTGAATTTTGAAAGAAAATGTGATTTATGACTTTAAAAGTGGCTAGAGTTTATCACGGTCAAAATTTTTGGTAAACGATCTCAGATCGGTGTTTTGATGATTCCGGTATGTTTGTTTGATGATTTTTCCCTTGTACGCATGTTTTGTTGGGGTCTCATGTGACCCGAGGCCATTTTGGTGCTTTCTGTGGAAAGTTGGAAAATTGAGTTGAACTTTGAAAGTTCCTGAGTATTGTGTTTGATTCTGGATATTTTATTTTAATTTGATGATTTGAGCTAAGGAGCGAATTCCTGTGATGTTATTAAACTTGTGCGAATGTTCGGATTGGAGCTTGAGGGGCTTGGGTGAGTTTTGGATACGTTGCAGATGATTTTGGCATAGCTAAAAATTTGTTGGTGTTCTTAATCTGCAGATCTCGCATTTACGAGGGTCTGTTCGCAAATGCGAGCCTCGCATTTGCGAGACAATGTACGTATTTGAAAAGAGGGGTTGGGACTGGACACTTTGCTTTTGTGAAGTTAGAGTCACTTTTGCGGATAGAGGTTCATCGCATTTGCGACTGTTGTGTCGCATTTGCGACTGTTGTGCCGCATTTGCCACAAGGGAAGTGGTTGAGCAACTTCTCAAATGTGAAGCTTGGTTCGCTTTTGCGGGATGGGACCTTCATAAGTGCGAAAGTTTGGTCGCATTTGCGACAACTAGAAGGCTCAGGCATTGATCGCATTTGCGATAAGTGGTTTGCATTTGCGAACATCACAATTGCAAAAAGGGCTAAGCAATTGCGATACTTGCAGCTGGGTAAAGGTTGGGAATTTTGAGACTTAGCTCATTTTATACCATTTTTAAAACCTAGAATCCATAAAGGCGATTTTTGGAGAGCAATTTCTTCCCAACTTCATAGGTTTGTAACTTTAACTTATTTTTATTCAATTTTTATTACTTTTCATGAATTTCATCATCAAATCGAAGATTCTTAGAATAAAATTGGGGGTTTCAGCTGGAATTTAGGGATTTTATAAAATTGAGATTTAGAACTCAAATTGAGATTGGATTTCGAAATAAATCATATATTCGGGCTCGAGGGTGAATGGGTAATTGAGACTTGATCTTTTATTTCGGATTTCGGCCACGTTGGCATGGGTTGACTTTTTGTTGACTTTTTCAATTAAGTTAAAGATTGTACCTTTTTTGTACGAGGGTAGTTTCTAAGGATTATTTTGACTTGTTTGAACAATATTTGACAAGATTCGGTTGGTCTGGAGGCTTGTTCTAAAGAAAAAGCCGTGTTGGATTATTGATTATGTTCCAAAAAGAGGTAAGTATCTTGGTTAATCTTGATTGAGGGAATTAGGGTGTAATGAAGTCTACTTGCTACATGACTTATGTGTTGGGGGCGTCATATATAAAAGGTGATGAGTGTATATGTGTTGACCATGGGATAAGCATGCAGGTAAAATTAGCCTTATTTGTGTCTTGTCACTTTGTTGTTAATCTGCAGATCTCGCATTTGTGAGGTTCTTTTTGCAAATGCAAGCCTCGTACTTGCGAGACAATACTCGTATTTGAAAAGAGGGGCTGGGAGTGCGCACTTTACTTTTTTGAAGTCAGAGTCACTTTTGCGAATAGGGTTTCATCATATTTGGGACTGTTGTGTCGTATTTGTGACACTGGGCAGTGGTTGAGCAGCTTCTCAAACGTGAAGCTTGGTTCGTTTTTGCGGGGGATGGGACCTTCGCAGATGTGAACGTTTGGTCGCATTTGCAAAAACTGGAAGGCTAAGGAACTTATCGCATTTGCGATTAGTGGTTCGCATTTGCGAACATCACAATTGCAAAAAAGGCTTCGCAATTGCGATACCTGCCGCTGGGCAGAGGTTGGGCATTTTAGGACTTAGCTCATTTTATACCCTTTTTGAAACCTAGACTTCATAGTGGCGATTTTTCGAGATCAATTTCTTCCCAACTTCGTAGGTTTGTAACTTTAACTTATTTTCATTCAATTTCCAATACTTTTCATTAATTTCATCATCAAATCTAAGATTCTTCGAGTAGAAATTGGGGGTTTTGGGTAGAATTTAGGAATTTTATAAAACTAAGATTTAGGTCTCAAATTGAGGTCGAATTTTGAAATAAATCACATATTCGGGCTCGAGCTGAATGGGTAATTGAGACTTGATCTTTATTTTGGATTTCGGCCACGTTGGCATGGGTTGACTTTTTGTTGACTTTTTAAATTAAGTTAAAGACTGAACCTTTTTCGTACAAGGGTAGTTTCTAAAGCTTATTTTGACTTGTTTAAACAATATTTGACTGGATTTGGTGGGTTTGGAGGCTTATTAAAAGCCGCGTTAGATTATTGATTGTGGTCCGAAAAGAGGTAAGTGTCTTGGTTAACCTTGATTGAGAGAATTAGGGTGTAATTGAGTCTACTTGTAGCATGACTATTGATGAGTGTATATGTTGATCATAGGATAAGCATGCACGTAAAATTAGCCTTATTTGTGCCTTGTCACTTTTGTATTATGCCTTCCATACTTTAGATAGATTGTATTATTCTTTAATTTCTTGTATTCATGTTATTTCCTATATTGAGGTTGTTGAGATATTAGGCATTGAGATTGTCAAATTGTTGATTGGTTGTTAGTGCTAAATTGTTGGTAAATGCTCATATGACGAGTCATGTTCAAATACTATTATTAATGTTGATTATTCTTTCCACCTTGCTTGGTATTGTGTTGTATGTGATTCATGGTGAGAAAGAGCGAAATGCACGAAGGGTATTTTCGTGCTTGTGAGGAAGAGTGATTGTGCACGAAGGTCATTTCCGTGCTTCATTCATATATTGATATCATTGCACGAAGGGTGCTTCCGCGCTTGAGTGAAAGTGAGGATATATAGAAGGTTGTTTTCATGCTTTCTATTATATCATGATGTGAGGATGAGAGTAAAGCATGAAGGATGATGTGGTGCCGTTTTATTGATTTCATTGCTCCTTACTTTGATATTCGGAATGTGGACTTGGCTCTGTGGCATCGTTATATACTTTTGAAAGGTTGTTCAGAGTTGTTGTAAAGCTACAAGTAATGGCTTACTCAACGACGCTTTAATTTACTTCCCGTTTTATGCCCCATTTCCTGTGTGCTGGTTTTATCTTTTACTTGCTATAATCCCATTGTTATACTTGATACTTTGCATGTCATTTCGTTACTTCTTGATATATAATTGCACAGGATTATTGTAGGTATTTTGTCTTAGCCGCGTCACTACCTACTCGGGGTTAGGCTTGACACTTACAGAATATATTGGTTCAGTTGTACTCATACTACATTTTTGCAATTATTGTGCAGATCCGGACATTGGTACCACCAGAGTCCCGGGAGGTTCTTTGCGGATATCAGTCAGGCTATTCAAGGCAGAGCTACACTACGTTCAGAGGCCTTAGATTCCTCTTCCTATTTCTCTTAAATGTTTCTCCTTTTCAAACAGTATTGTGTTTCTTTCAAAACAATGTATTTATTAAGCTCCAGTAGCTCATGTACTTGTGACTCCACGTCTTGAGATGGTTGGCGTCAGTGTTGGTTTTAGATTTATCATGTACACTTCCGAGTTGCTTTTACACTATATTATTATCCTGATGTTAGTCTATAATTACAATTCTTTTGTATTTTCTTTTTTGTTTTGGCTTGCTTAGCAAGCATTGTTAGGAGCCATCACAACCCCGATGGGTTGGGATTTTGGGTCTTGACATAATTCATCCATATATTTATATATCAGACTTGGCTCCCCTATCTTTACTCTAATCAGAGCTTCAGTACCATAAATGAGTGAGAAAGGAGTTTCTCCCGTACTTGTCTTGGATGTTTTTCTATAGGCCCACAACACCCATGGTAACACTTCAAGTCATTTACCCTTTATTGCTTCTAAGCGCTTCTTCATGTTGTTGACAATTTTCTGATTCGTCGACTCTGCTTGTCCATTAACAACGAAATGATATGGTGACGAAATTATTCTCCTGACTTTTAAACATTTAAGAAACTCGGTAATCTTTACTCCCACAAAATGTGGTCCATTATCATATGTGATTTCTCTTGGAGCCCCAAATCGGTAAATTATAATTTTCCAAATGAAGTCTACGACTTTTTTTCTAGTACCTGTTTGAAGGCACCTATTTCCACCCTCTTAGAAAAGTAATCAATTAAAACTAATAAAAATCTTACCTTTCCCTGTGCTCATGGTGATGGACCTATGATATCCATCCTCCATTTCATAAACAGCTATAGAGCGAGTACTGAATTAAGTAGTTTTGCTAGTTGATGCGATTGATTTTCAAATTGTTGAAATTTATCGTACCTTTTCACGAAATCTTTCACTTATTATTCCATTCGTGGCCAATAATAACCAGCTCTTATCAATATTTTTACCAATGATCTACCACCTGCATGATTTCCACAGTGCTCTTCGTGCGCTTCTCGCATTATATATTCAGTTTGTCTAGGGCCAAGGTACTTAGTTAAGGGTCTGCTGAATATTTTATGATAAAAATTTCTTTCTACCAAGCAATAACGAGTTGCTTGCATTCGTAGTCGTTGAGATTGCTTTTTATCTTAAAGAAATATTCCATGCTGCAAATAATTTATGAATTCATTTAGCCAATCTCATGTTAAACTATTAAAATTTACCTCGTCTTTTTGTTTGATTGAGTGTTGAATGAAATAAATGCACCACTATTTGCATTTTCAGAATTTGTTATATTTGCTATCGATCCAAGATTTGCCAATGGGTCTGCATCTGCATTCATTTCTCTTAGAATCTGAACAGCTTTCCATACTCAAATTTAATGTAACAAATCTCGTACCTTTTCCGAATACTGTTGCATCCATGTCTATTTTGTCATGTAATTCCCTTGAATTTGATTAACTACCAGTTGAGAATCACTTTTAATTTCGATTTGCTCGATTCTCATTTATTTTGCAAGTTTGAAACCTGCAAGCACTGCCTCATACTCGGCCTCATTGTTAGTAATAGGATAACATTTTATCGCTTATCTAACAATTTCCCCATGGGTGCTATTAAAATAATACACAAACCTGCTCCATTTACATTAGATGATCCATCAGTGTACAAGGTCCGAGTCCCCAGATTAGATTCGATAGATGCATGTACCTCATTTTCGACCTTAGGGAGTACGTTCGAACTAAAATCTGCTACAAAATCTGCTAGAACCTGTGACTTTATGGCAGTTAGTGGTTGGTAAACAATATCATATTCACTAAGTACAGTTGGCCATTTGGCAAATCTTCCTGATACTCATGCTTATGTAAAATATTTCGTAATGAAAAAGTTGTCACGACCCAAAATCCAACTATTCGTGATGGCACCTAACCTAACCCGCGAGGCAAGCCAATTAACAATAAACCACAATATAATGATAATGATAAGAGTCAAAAATGAAATAATTGAATTTTATACAACTCCCCAAGGACTGGTAATATAAATCATGATCTTCTATATGCGTACATGCCAAGGAAAATAGGCGTGCTTTTCAGGTATAACAGAAAAACTAGAATCTTTCATCAAAATCACCAAATATGAGTAAATCAGAAAACTGTGATTTTTCCAAAAAACTTTCAACTACAGATAAGATATTTCATTCTCATATAGCATGAGGAAAGTACATCTCTATGCTTACATTTCAATGTGCATTTGAAGTCATGAATGTCACAAAACCGTGTAGCATGAGAAAGTGCATCTATATGCGCACATGCCAAGTATGCATTTCAAATGTGATGCATCACAGTGATGAGCTCATGTACTCACACTCTCAGAGTACTCAATCTCACTGTCTCACAATAAATCACTTGGCACTTGGCACTCGGCACTCGGCACTCGGCACTCGGTACTTGCGCTCACTATTGGTATGTCAGACTCTGGAGGGACGGATCCTGCCCTAGCACTAATATAAGCCAACATGGCATGCTGCGGCGTGCAGCCTGATCACATCATGAATCAATAAAACCTGTTGCGGCGCGCAACTCGATCCTATCATGAATAAATAAAGTCTGCTACGACGTGTAGCCCAATCCCATAAATATCACTCACAATTAGGCCCTTGGCCTCCCGGGCTCACAAATCTCATGCCAATCAACCCAAACAATGATACATGATGTAACAATAAACGATAACAAAGATTGAGATATGATATGCAAATGAATAAATATGACCGAGTATGTAATGGCAATGTAAGCAAATAACTCAACAGCAGAAATGACCTCAGTGGGTCCCAACAGAATAAGCATATAACCTAAACACTATTTCTAACATGGATCACCGCTCAATTGCTCTAGCACATAGAAATTTCATCGATAGAAACAACATTTGGTAACTACACAGTACCACAAAATCAACTGAGTCATAATTCACACGATGCACGTCCACATGCCCGTCACCTAGCATGTGCGTCACCTCAACACCAAACACATAACACGTATGTTCAGGGATTCATGGCCAGAGCATCAAATTTAGGAGTGTTTCTTACGATTCAATATTGAGCAAGCCAAACAATACTCTAGAAATGCCATCTCGCACGCACCGACCTCCAAATGGCTCGAAACTAGCCAAAAGAAACTCAAGAACATCAAACAATTCTAACGGAAACAAACAAAATCAATAAAACTTGAATCTTTAATCAAAAGCCCAATATCAACCAAAAAGTCAACAAAAGTCAACGCCGGGCCCGCCTTGGATTTCAAATCCAAGCTTACCCAAGCGCAGCCCAAACAAAAATCAACTCAATCGGAGTCCGATAGCTCAACCAATTGACCAAAACATCGCTCTTGGGTGTTCATAACCCAAGAGTCCAACCCACACCAGTTGGGTCCCATATCTCCTGAAATACTCCTCCAAAACTCGCCAAATTCGAGTTTGTTATTCTCCTAATATAGGAGAACAAAATCCCAAAAGGAATCGAGAAATAAACGCCTCTAACTCATTTTCAAATTTTAAAATTTAGGACATAATCCTAGGTCTTGATTGAAGGAATTAAATGGGTTTTCAATTAAAATCATGGGTTAAAGCTTAAATCAAGGGAAATACTTAGGTTATGGTTTAGACCTTGTTCCATGGAAGAAACTTGAAGAACATTCCTTGAATTCTCCCAATCCCAAACTTTCAAGAGGAGAAAAACTCCAACAACATTAATAGCCAAAAACGCTCAGTTATTCTGCCTCGTTTTTTGTGCCAAATGATCCTGGAACTCACTTTTGATGCCTCTAATGGATTTCTCGTGAAACCTAGTCAGGTTAGGCTTTTGAATCACTCAATTTGACCTTATAATGAAGGGGATATATTGATTTCAATATTTGGAAATAGTGTAGATTTTAAATATGAATTCAGTGGTAATTTCGTAATCAATCTTAAAAATCTGGCAACACAATTCTTAGTAAAATGACCATAAATTCCTGATAAGATGTCGAAACTTGATGATTTCAGTTGCTATGGTTCCAAAATTATGATATGGATATAATGATTTAGTCAAAACACGAATCAAAGGCCGTTTTCTCAATATGGCAACTTTTATGCTCAAATCAACGTCGAAACCGAAAACAATCACCATATAACACAAACTTATCCAAAACTTATTGGAATTTAACCAAAATTTGTGGACATGTCCAAAATCATCATATAAACTTATTGGAATAACTAAAACCCAATTCCGAATATGTTTACCCAAAAGTCAAAACTTGATCAACTCTACCAACTTAAAGCTTCTAACACGAGAATCATTCATCCGAATCAATCCCAAACCGCTTGAAAACCGAAACTAACCATACACGCAAGTTATAATACATAATATGAACCTACTCAAAGTCTCGAACCACCGAATGGAACGCTTAACCTCAAAATGACAATCAGTGAACCTGCCGAAACTACCCAGCACTCTACTCCTTTGGTAAAAAGCCCAACTGCCCAGTTAACAAAGCAAGCACAGGATGCTCCTGCAGCTAAAACAATGTCCTACAAGGATGCTGTCTCAAATCTCTCATTGTCTTAACCTCTGCTTCAAGAGCAAGAGGAAGAAACTAATGAAAAAGCACCCTTACCTCCACAACATCAGAACACAACTCCAACCATAGACCCCATTGAATTGTGCCCGTTCAACAAACACTCATATGTCTTCGATGAATACAAACCTATTCTTTCTGAAGACGAAATGAGTGGAGCAGTTGAGGAGGACACTGACTGCAGTGTGACATCTGAGGAGGATCATTGCAACCTCCTAATTGATACTTTCAACGGGGAACAACATGAACATGATATAATCCACAACCATGGCTTAGCCCGTAGATCGTATCACCCATCACCTAGGTTAACTAGGAGCAGAGCTGCTAGGAGTGGCAACTTACCACCAAAAATCAACCCCCCCACCCAGTTTTGATGATTAGCACACTCATATGGAACGTCAGAGGTATCAGAACCTCTGGAGCCATTGAGAGGCTCAAATCATTGAAGCATGCCCACAATTTGTCCTTCATAGCTTCTTAGAACCCTTTCTGGACACTTCACACATCGACCAATTCAAAAACCAACTTGCCATGCAATGCGCAACCTCAAACTCCAACAATAAGATCTGGTTGTTCTAGGACAAGGACTTCACTGGCACAGTCCTGGACCAGGATGAACAGCAGATTACAATTGAGCTGACACATGTTGCACTTCCTCAAAGAATGTGTTTAACAGTTGTCTATGCCAAATGTAAACCTGTATTGAGGAGGCCATTATGGGACAAGTTGAGGTCCAGGTCCCTTATAACCTCTGTTCCGTGGTGTGTTGTAGGTGACTTCAATGTCATCGCCACCATCGAAGAGAAGATTGGGGGCATCCCGTACCAAATAAACAAAAGCTTGGAATTCTTGAGCATGATAGAAGACTGCGGTCTTACTGATCTTGGCTACTATGGATCCAAGTACACTTGGTCAAATGGTAGAGGTCCTAATTCAATAGTCTGGAAAAGATTAGACCGAGGATTGGCAAATGATAGTTGGCTGGCAGCACACCCTGCTACCACCATCACACATTTGGCATTTGCAGGCTCTGGTCATTCCCCGCTCCTCATGGAATTAAATGACAGACGGACCAATTCCATTAGATACTTCAAGTTCCTCAATTACTGGACAGAAAATGAAACATTCATGCCACTGGTACAGCAAATTTGGAACACCCTTGTCTTTGGAAACCCAATGTGGATCTTCCACCAGAAGACCAAACTCCTAAGACATGCACTCTACACATGGTCGAGACAGGAGTATGGGGACATCTTCTAGAAAGTCAAAGACTTTGAGGATAAAGTCAGGGAGGCAGAGGAAACTTGGGCAAGGACCAACAAAGAAACAGATAGATTAGCAGCCAATGAACTCACAGCTCAGTACATCAAGCACTTGAAAACTGAGGAGGCTGTTCTAAAGCAAAAAACAATTGCAATGGTTTAAGGAAGGGGATGCCAACTCTAAATATTTCCACAACCTAAGTAGAGGTAGAAGGAGGAAACTCTACATACACAAAATCAGGACTGAGGACAATGAATGGATCATTGGAGATGAAGCAATTGGGCAGGCAGCCTGCCAGCATTTCCAAGATTTGTTCACTGATCCTGGGGGGTCTATTAGAGATGATCTCCTATCCTACATCTCGCCAAAGGTTACAGAGGAAGACAATGATAATCTGAGCAAAGAACTTACCATGGTAGAATTAAAACAGGCAGTGTTCTCAATTAGTCCAACTAGTGCTGCAGGGCCGGATGGATTCAATGGGAAGTTCTTTCAATTTTGCTGGGATATCATCCAAGTCGACCTCCTAAACGTGGTGAAAGCCTTCTTTTGTGGCCAATCCATGCCCAGATATATGACTCAAGCATGTTTGGTTTTAATACCCAAAGTAGAGTTCCCTAATACTCTATCTGAGTTTAGACCAATAAGCTTGAGCAATTTCCTCAACAAGATCGTATGCAAGATCCTCAGTTTGAGGCTTGCTCCTATCTTCCCTAGAATTATTTCTCCAAATCAGTCCGGCTTTATAAAAGGCAGAAGCATCTCAGAGAACATTATGCTTGCATAGGAAATTGTTCAAGGGATCAAAAAGCCCAATAGAGGTGCTAATGTAGTTATAAAGCTGGACATGGCCAAAGCATATGATAGGGTATCCTGGTCCTTCACATGTCTCATGATGAGAAGGATGGGATTTGGGGAAACATTCATTGACATGGTCTGGCGAACAATGTCAAACAATTGGTTCTCTGTCGTAGTTAATGGAATCAGATATGGTTTTTTCCACTCCACCAGAGGTCTTAAGCAGGGTGACCCCTTGGCCCCCTCACTTTTCATTTTGGGAGCAGAACTGCTATCCCAAATGCTTAACAACCTCACACATGATCAATTTTTTAATGGATTTTACATGGAGAGGAGAGGACCTCAAATCACACATCTGAGTTTTGCAGATGATGTGATTATCTTCACCTCT
>MCJB01048834.1:0-44630 GCA_002018475.1 Nicotiana obtusifolia
TCACATCCGAGCTAGAAGCTTCAAAGCAAAGAGAGAAGGAGAGAGAAGCAAGAGAGAAGAAGAAAGAAAAAATTAGAGATAAACAGTATGCTGCTCTACAAGAGCAGATCAAATCTCTCTTGGCTTCTGGCGCTTTTCCTATTCCCCGATCACGGGAACCATCGCCGGATGGTCAGTCTGATGATGGCAATTCATCCGGCGATGGCGATGATGATGTAGATATGACTTGACCTTGAATTGTAATAACAACTTATATAATGCATAAGTTCATTTGAACTTTAAACCTTATTGTTGTTTAATATTGTTGTTTAATGTGTTGTTTATTGTAGTTGTTAGTATCGTTGTTGTTTGATGTAGTTGTTGTTGTTGTTGTTGTTGTTGTTGTTGTTGTTGTTGTTGTTATAATGGTTTCAATGCATATTTTAGGAATTTGGTAAAACTGACAGGGGGTGTGGCTGGCAAAACAGCCAGTTTCTTGAAAAAATATACCAACAAAAGCGACCAACTTTGGTCGCCAGTTGGTCGCTATTTTGCTTAAAAAAAAACTGATTCTGCAAATAGCGACCAAAGTTGGTCGCCATTTTCAAAAAAAAATAAATTAAAATCTGCAAAGGCGACCACCTCTGGTCGCTTTTAAGTATTTTTAATTTTATGTATTTCTCAAATGGCGACCAAAGTTGGTCGCTATTTTGAAAATACAGAGATTTAAAAATACTGAATAAGCGACCATTTTTGGTCGCCACTTTGGTATTTTAAATTTTCTGTATTTCTCAAATGGCGACCAACTTTGGTCGCTATTGTAGAAATACAGAAAATTTACAATACCAAATTGGCGACCAACTTTGGTCGCCATTGAGCAGATTTGAATTTATTTTTTTTTTAAAATGGCGACCAACTTTGGTCGCTAGATGGCGACCAAGATTGGTCGCTATTGAAGAGGGACCAACTAAATGGTGACCAGACCATTTTGGTCGCTTTTTGGTCGCTATTGGGCATAGGGGGACCAACTTTGGTCGCTTTTTCCGGTCGCTTTTTACCTGATTTTTAGTAGTGTAGGACAAACTTGGGAGACCAGAACCCCTCCTTTGGTAAAGCCCAAGGTTTCAAGTACTTGCTGTTGTTTTATAGGATTAACCTTCTACAAGGTTATTTACAATCTGATTTACAATCTTCTACAAGGTTTCCAAAGTATATTGAACTTTTACTAGGATTGGCTATGAGTCCTGAGGCTTTTGAGAAAGTCTGGAAATATCTCCCTTACAAAATAGCAAGAAATCATTAGCAAAACCAAGCTGAATAATCTATGCCTTAGCACATTTAGGATGGTATTTGAATCTTGGGTTCTTTGACATATTCCTCAGCAGTCTACTAAGGTACTCCATGCTTAGGACAAACAAGAAGGGAGATATTGGATCACCTAGTCATAATCCTTTCTTGGCATTGAATGGCGTTACGATCCCAATTTTTCACCTTAGGATGACGTGATGACACCTAATCTCTACGACTAGGTGAGCCTAATATTTATTGATAACTTAACAGAATTAATAACTAAGATAATAAGATAATTCAATAAACTCAAAATAACTCCAAAAAAAAAAACCAGAATATCTGTAAAACAAATTCCCAAAACCGGTGAAACTGAGTCATAAGATCTACAGAAATAATCTAAGAATCTCTAATATTTGTCTGAATAGAAGATAAACAGTAGTAAAAGTAATGACTGAAGGTGACTTCGAGGCATGCGAGCGCCAATAAGGTATACCTTCAAGTCTCTGAAATGTATGGTCAAATCACTGATACCTAGCCTGAGCTGAAGTACCTGGATCTGCACAAAATGTGTAGAAGCGTAGTATGAGTACACCACAACGGTACCCAGTAAGTATCAAGTCTAACCTCGGTAGAGTAGTGACGAGGTCAGGTCAAGACACCTACTAGGATAAGTGAAACTAAACAAGGTATAGTATAGGCAAATAATGGAAGACGAGGAAATAAATAACTATAAAGCAGTTCAATAAGGTAAGCTAATAACGAAATTTAAAATAATAACGGCAACACAGAGTGAACACATAGTAAGAACATCAATAATCAATACGGACAAGTACAAGTAAGGTAAATAAAGAGATAACAAAACTATTCAATCAATAAGCCTCTTTAACATAGAATAAACAACAAGAATCACCACTGAGGTACCGCCTCGTATCCACATTTCTCAATTAAAAATCACAACCTTTCCTTATACCGTCGCGTGATTCTTACATTAAGATATTTTTGAAAATATTTTTTTTGAAATAGCTACACGCACTTTAGCTCCCTTATATCATCGCGTGACTTCAAGTAATTCTGTTACTAGCAACACGCACATAAATTCCCACCTTATGTCGCCATATGCACCTTAACCCCTATTCTTATACCGCCGCATGCCCATCAATATCACAACACAATAACAACTTGCACCACAAAGTGCCCATATGCCACAACTTGCCAAACATCAACGATACTAAAGTTACCACAATGTATAGTCCAAGGCTCCATCACAATGTGAATAAGAATCTCCATAATAACAAAATGAGTGAGAATTATTCAACAAGGAAGGATATCTCAAGAACCAACAATTTCAAATAAGAATAACTCGACAATAAAGGAGGTAACACAATAATAAGAGAGTTAACAAAGGAAATTAAAGCATGCAGGAGCATATTTGACAATAAAGGGATAGAGCATGTGATAACAACATCAAGTAAGCATGTAAAGAACAATTTAACAACAAAAGATATAACATGATATTATAATTTTTAATTAATGCCTGAAAGAGTCTAAGCCAATCAAAGTACCACATATAAGCCCGTGTACACACTCGCAACCTCATGTACACATCCTTCACATAATGCAAACAACACAAATCAACCCAAGTCAGAAGAGGTAGTTCCTTCACACAAAGTTAAACAAGATACTTACCTCAAACAAGCTAATTCAGTAAACTCATAATAACTCCAAAAAAAAAAAACCAGAAAATTGTAAAACAAATTTCCAAAACCGGCGAAACTGAAATCATAAGATCTACATAAATAATCTATGAATCTCTAATATTTGTCTTAATAGAGGATAAACAATAGTAAAAGTAATGACTGAAGGTGACTTCAAGGCATGCGAGCGCCAATAAGGTATACCTTGAAGTCTCTGAAATGTATGGTCAAATCACCGATATTTAGCCTGAGCTGAAGTACCTGGATCTGCACAATAATTTACAGAAGCGTAGTATGAGTACACCACAGCGGTACCCACTAAGTATCAAATCTAACCTTGGTAGAGTAGTGACGAGGTCAGGTCAAAACACCTACTAGGATAAGTGAAACTTAACAAGGTATAGTATAGGCAAATAACAGAAGACGAAGAAATAAATAACTATAAAGCAGTTCAATAAGGTAAGCTAATAACTGAATTTAAAATAATAAAGGCAACACGGAGTGAACACATAGTAAGAACATCAAGAATCAATATGGACAAGTACAAGTAAGCAAATAAAGAGACAACAAAACTGTTCAATCAATAAGCCTCTTAACATAGAATAAACAACAAGAATCACCACTGAGGTACCGCCTCGTACACATTTCTCAATTAAGAATCACAACCTTTTCTTATACCACCGCGTGAGCCTTACATTAAGATATTTTTTTAAAAAAAAATTCGAAATAGCTACACGCACTGTAACTCCCTTATCTCGTCGTGTGACTTCAAGTAATTCCGTTACTAGCAACACGCTCATAAATTTCCATCTTATGTCGCCGCATGCACCTTAACCCCTATTCTTATACCGACACATGCACATCAATATCACAACACAATGACAACTCGCACCACAAGTGCTCACACGTCACAACTTGCTAAACATCAACGATACTAAAGTTACCATAATATATAGCCCAAGGCTCCATCAAAATGTGATCAAGAATCTCCATAATAACAAAATGAGTGAGAATTATTCAACAAGGAAGGATATCTCAAGAACAAACAACTTCAAATATGAATAACTCGACAACAAAGGAGGTAACACAACAATAAGAGAGTTAACAAAGGCAATTAAAGCATGCAAGAGCATATTTGACAATAAGGGATAGAGCATGTGATAATAACATCAAGTAAGCATGTAAAGAATAATTTTACAACAAAAGAAATAATATGATATTATAGTTTCTAACTAATGCCTGAAAGAGTCTAAACCAATCAAAATACCACATATAAGCTCGTGTACATACTCGCCACCTCATGTACACATCTTTCACATAATCCAAACAACACAAATCAACCCAAGTCAGAAGAGGTAGTTCCTTCACACAAAGTTAAACAAGATAAATCAACCCACTAGTAAGCCTTTTCCGCGAAAATCCAGCTCCGGACGGCTCGAATCTAGCTAAAAATAAGTTAATACTATAAATTCATAGAAAACGATTTTGGATAATAAAGTTGCAATCTTTAAATAAAATCAAAAAGTCAACATAAAAAGTCAACCCTGGGCCCGCTCCTCGCAACACGACCAAACATATAAAATACGAACACCCATTTCGATATGGGTCCAACCATACAAAAATTATTCAATTCCGACCTTAAATAGACCTTCAAATCCACAATTTATAGTTTATGAAAGTTTTCACAAGATCCTCAATTTATAGTTTATGAAAGGTTTCACAATATCCAATTTCTCCAACTCCAAACATTATAAATGATAAAAATATTGATGGAATCATGAATAATAATCAAATCTTAGTCAAAAATACTTATTCCGATCCAATCCTAGAAAATACCCCCCAAAATCGCACAAAATCGAGCTCTCTAACTCAAAATTTGGAAGATGAAATAAACCCTCGATTTCACCTTTTTCTACCCAAGCTTTGCACCTGCAGATAATTGGTCTCTTCTTCGACTCCGCATCTGCGGAAAATACATCGCCGATGCGACTCCAACTAAGACTTGGGGAATTCTGCTCCTGCGGACAAAACGTGCACATGTGCTTCCGCTTCTGCAGACCCAGGGTGCCTCTGCGCGTGCCCTTCTGCGGAATATCACCGCACATACGGTCCTAAGACAACTGACTAAAATCCTCTCCAATGGAAGATATCCGCATCTGCGGATGCGCACTTGCGCAGGGACCTCCATCCATCCCCATTTCGCACCTATGGTCGTTGGACTGCTTCTACGTGCCGCACCTGCGGCCATGCCTTCGCAGGTGCGCTTGCACCAAAACTCAGTTGTTCTTCCGCAATCAACTTAAGTCCAAAATGAACCCGGTTTTAATTCGAATCACACTCGGGGCCCCCGGGACCTCGTCCAAATATACCATCCATTCCTAAAACACAATACGAACCTACTCGAGGCCTTAAATCACAATAAATAACATCAAATATACGAATCGCACCCGAATTAAAGCCCATTGAATCAATGAACATTCAACTTCTAAAACTAATGTTGAATGAGCTTAAATTAAACTAACTCCGAATGAGCTCAAATTTTGCATGCAAGTCCCAAATGACACAAAGGACCTATACCAACTCCAAGAATCACAATCCGAGCCTGATATTAATAAAGTCAACCCTCAGTCAAACCTGTCAACCTTCCAAACCTTCAACTTTTCAACTTTGGCCAAAAAGCCTTAAACCAACCTACGGATACCCGAATCAATATCCGGACATACGCCTAATTCCAAATTACCATACGAAACTACTGAAATCATAAAAACCTCATTTTGGAGTCATCTACACAGAAATCAAATTCCATTCAACCCTTGCAACTTAAGCTTCCAACCTTGAGACTAAGTGTCCCAATTCACTCCGAAACTCACTTGAAACTGAACCAACCGCCCTAGCAAGTCACATAACTACAATTGAATATGGAGGAGGCAATAAATAGGGGAATAGGAGAATAGAGACTAAAATATCAAAACGACCGGCTGGGTCGTTGGTTACTAAATATGTGGTTGTTCTTAGACATGCCATAATCTAGGTAATAAATATGTGGTTGTTCTTTCCTGATCAAATAGGTCTGCTTGGTGGTTAGGATTCGCCATTTCTACTTGTATCAGTGGTAACTGCCTTTTGGTACTCTTAACCTTGTAATCCACTCTATGAAACTCTTTAGAGATTAGCTTTATCACAATACCTTTTACTCTCTTAAGTTTCTGCCAAACACCTGCTATTTCTCTCAAGTTTAGAGTCTTGTTCCATTCATTAGCTACCAAGTTCTAGAAACCCAGGGTGTTGTGGAAAATGATGAAAAATCTGAATAGTCCTGTACATATTCTGGGGCTCTCTTCAAATTCAATGGCCAATTGGGGAATGATTTGAGAAGTGAGGATCCAATGCAGTAGCTTCTATTTGTGGCAGTTTTGTAATCCAATCACCATTAGTTATTCCCAATCAATCTTGTTGTGCATATGATTATTTTTCCATGTGTATTATCTACCATTTGTCCTTATTTCCTCATGTTTTTATCCATCATAAAGTTATTGAAATCGAATACCTCAACTTCATGGACAGGATTTTTCATCATTTAGTGCACCGTCTGTCCTTTTATGAAGCCAAGACTAGCGGGGAAGCTGCAGGATCTGAACTTCTATCCTTGAGTCATTGTTTGGAGAGTAAGATTGCCTATTTGGTAGATTTCTAAGCTAACTGATTGGCCGGGCTGTACATATCATTACTTGGTAAATAATTTCTTTAATTTACCAAAAAAAATTAGAACTTTAATATTTATGATATAATTCAAATTATATGTATCGTGAAGTTAATATATATCTCGATACGGTTATAGTTGGATATTTTCTTTTAAATATAGAATATCATACCTAATATTAATTTTTTTTAAATTAAAATCAAAATCATTCTAAATACCGAAATATTAAAATCAAATATCAAAATATTTGGTTTTGTTTGGATAATTTGGTATTTACGCCCTGTCTGACTGACTGTACCTAAATTAACTAATTTTTCTCATCAACCTTTCTATGAAAAGATTAGGTCAGTGTTTATCTTGTCGGGTTGCAAATAATTTTAAAACGGTAACCTTCCTAACATTTTCATAATTGTGTCACTGCTGACGTTTGCTCTAGCCGAATTCGATTTCGGGACCACAAAAACTTATTCTTATTTTTTCTGTTTGAACAATTCACTTTTGTCCCTAGGGAAATTCAAAGGCATGATTTAATTCGGGATCGTTTGGTAGGTTATATTAAGTAAAATAATTTTTGTATAAAAATTTAATCCATTTAATACAATGTTTGGTTGCTCAATTTAATTTATGCATACCTAATATATGGATTACTTATACCTCATAGGAGGGCTTAGCTAATACCAAAAAAACCAAGGAATTACTAATACCTGCATTAACTATACCTGGATAAGACCCTAAAATTACAAATCCGCCCCTCAAACCCTTTTGCTAAATTTTTTTATATACAGAAAGAAGAACATTCAAGGGTATAATTGTAAAGAAGATTTTGTACAGTTTTAAACCAAACACATAAACCAAACACTTGATAAAAAATAATCTCAGTACTACAATCTCTGCATTACTAATACTCGTATTATTAATTCCGACATTACTTGTGTTCGTACAAACGACCCCTTATCATCTTCACAACTTGTCAATGCAGCGTACCAGGTTGTACCATTAAATATCCACGTAACAATTTTCATAGACTTAACAAAATCTCTCCAATGGCTAAAACTAGCAATCTTGAAAATCATGACCAAGAGAAGGTGGCTGTAGTAATGGTGCCACTTCCGGCACAAGGTCATCTGAACCAACTCCTCCACCTCTCGCGGCTCATCTCCGCCTATCACCTCCCACTCCATTACGTCGGAACCACCACGCACACCCGCCAAGCAAAAATTCGAGTTCAAGGGTGGGACCCGCATGCCATATCTAACATCCATTTTCACGAATTTTCCACCCCATGTTACGAAATTCCACCTCCTAATCCACAATCCTCAACCAAATTTCCCTCCCAACTTATGCCATCTTTTCATGCCACGATTCATCTCCGTGACCCAATCACTTCTCTTTTACGTGAACTTGCGAGGTGCAACAAACGAGTGATTGTTATTTATGATTCTTTAATAGCTTGGGTACTCCAAGATGCACCTTCTATAGCAAATGTCGAGTGCTATAGCTTTCGTAGCATCTCAGCTCTTACTATTCACTCACTCGCCCTGGAGTGTGCTGGAAAATCTGTTGAGGCAAACCTTCCATCAATAGAAGGCTGCTTTACCCAAGAATTCTTAGATTTTTCCAGATTACAATCAGAGTTCAGGGAACTTGTTAACTCTGGCGATTTATACAACTCTTGCTATGAAATTGAAGGATTGTATCTTGATTTGCTAGCTAAAGAAAAATCTGCAAATCATAAACAATGGGCTGTTGGTCCATTAAATCCAGTGATACTATATGACAAAGAAGATTCAAATAAACGTCATAAATGTCTCGAGTGGCTCGACAAACAAGCTCCAAACTCGGTCATATTTGTGTCTTTTGGTACAACGACTTCGCTTTCAGATAAAGAAATTGAAGTTCTGGCAATTGGGTTGGAACAAAGCCAGCAAAAGTTCATATGGGTATTGAGAGATGCGGATAAAGGAGATATTTTTACAGGTGATGTTAGGAAAGTTGAGTTGCCAAAAGGGTATGAAGAAAGAGTGAAAGGAAGAGGACTTATAGTAAGAGATTGGGCTCCACAATTGGAAATTTTGGGACATTTATCCACGGGCGGATTTATGAGTCATTGCGGATGGAATTCTTGTATGGAAAGTATTTCAATGGGAGTGCCAATAATAGCTTGGCCAATGCATTCTGATCAGCCAAGAAATGCGTTTTTGGTCACAGATGTGTTGAAAATTGGTGTAGTGTTGAAGGATTGGGCAACCAGAAATGAGTTGGTGACTTCAGTTATAGTAAAAGAATGTGTTATAACATTGATGGATTCAGTAGAAGGAGATAAAATGAGACAAAGGGCTATAAAGTTGAGCAAATCTGTGGTAGATGGTGGTGGCAGTCGCAAGGAGATGGACTCTTTCATCGCACACATCACAAGATAAAAAGAAATTACTGTAGTTATTTATACAGCAAAAATTTTGTTTATAGAAGTATATTGATTTTTCCCAATTACTGAATACTTTTATCTGTAAATACAGCATATTTGATTCCATCCATAAATCGATTTTCTTCCCTATATATGAGTTATAGTCTCAATAAGAATGTTAGTTCTTACTGTTCATATATTATGATATGAATATACCACGTCAATTCGTTATATATGAATGATGAGATTTCATTGATATAGAGCCAATTTTTGGAGGGTCGCATTCTTCTACTCTTTCCAGGAACTTTTACTTTGTCAAAGTTAAATGAGCAAAGCACAAGCGTCAATGTCAATGTTTTAGCTTTCTTTATTAGTTGGGCGGCCGTCGAGTAGTTGAAAGAAGTCTTACATAGTCACGTATATGCATTTGAACGATTATGTTAAATTGTCCAAATTCTAGATGTATAATCGTATGCATTTTGTTTTGTTATAGCCGTTTGGTAGGCTGTACGAAGTAAAATAATTCATGTATAAAAATTTAATCCGCTCAATATAATATTTGGTTGCTCAATTCAATTTATGCATACTTAATACATGAATTACTTATACCTCATAGGAGGGCTTAGCTAATACCAAGGAAATCAAGGGATTACTAATCCCTGCATTAACTATACCTGGATAAGACCCTAAAATTACTAAATCACCCCTCAAACCCTTTTCCTAAATTTCTTTATATACAGAAAGAAGAATATTCAAGGGTATAATTGTAAAGAAGATTTTGTACAGTTTTAAATCAAACACAAGCTTAGATTATATATTGCATACCTAATTTTTAATACAATGAACCAAACACTTGATAAAAAATAATCCCAGCACTAAAATCCCTGCATTACTAATACCTGCATTACTAATCCCTGCATTACTTGTGTTCGTACCAAACTACCCCTAAATGTTTCAAACTTGCAAACAAATTATTTCAGAATTAATGACAGATTCAACATCTATCTCGTGCGTTAAAAAAAAAAAACATAAATAAAGAGCATAACTCATTTTCTCTAAAATCCAAAATCGCCATTTATTTAAAACTTCTATTTTCTTTTTACGAGAGGGCGGTGCTGCTCTGACGTGAATGTATTTGGCACTTGTAAATCAAAAGATTGGTCTTCATGGGAGTGCTGTGAATTTTTTAGGCCAAAATTAGGCATTAAAAATGTGACATCATACTCCATTCAACCAATACAAAACTATAACATGCAGTACTAGACTGATAGTGGTGGACCTGGGATCAAAATCCTCCGAGCTGCTCCGCAAAATGGCACAAACAATCCTCAGAAAAGAACAAAAAGAGAAAAAAAGGAGATCATATGAGGGTCCTGAGGGCATTTTTGCAACCTTATCCCATACCATGAAAAAATTGTGTTTTTATTTGAAAAAATGCCTAAGTATTCATATTTCATTTCAATTATCATATGTTACTATTACTGATATATACTTCTATGGAATAGCTGTATGCCTGTATCCCAAAGCACTGATAAAATTGAGTCAGAACTTCAAAATGGTATAGATCAGAGAAACCAAATTATTATTAAGATTATCTACACAAAAGAGGATAACAGCTAAAATAAGTCCTAACTGTATAAACCTTTTTCTTTTTTCACCTCAGAAAGTACAAAATATTCAATCTGGGTGATAAATGATAAATTATTTGTATGAAGAGACAAAAATCGAAATATACATATCTCAGAAGAAAAGGATGAAACTAAGAACAGATATACGCTGGAACATTAACTTGATCTTTTCTTGAACAGATACTTCCATCTCTCCTACCATTTCTTCTTCTGGTCAAAATGATCATCAGACTTTGTTGACATTGCAAATGATCTTTTACAGTGCAGAATTGCATCAGAAACCGCGTTTTCCATATCGCGCCAAACATCAGTAGAGTTATGATCAGAGGATGGACTTCTTATAGGTGAAGCATGTGCTGAATTGCTCCAACTTTTCACCTTTCTCAAACGCTTAATTCTACCACTGCTTCTTTGGTTCTTCTCATTTCCAGCCCAATCAACAACAGAATAAGATTTAACCAATCGACGAGGAGATCCCTGAAATAAAGAATTAGTAGTAGTATTCTTGCAGCTTTGAATTTCTGATTCTTTTCTTTGAAGGTCATCAACTTTTGCACTTTTTCTTGAACTTCCTAACCTTTTGGAAAATGGCCGAAGGAATCCAAACCACTTAACCAAAACTCTGCCTGAAAATTTTCTCCATTTTTCAAGAAAATCAGCTTGGCTAATTCTAGAAGAAAGTGTAGATGCTGGTGTGGGAGGAGTTGATGAGGAAATTGATGAAGTGTTGAAATTATTTAAGACTTCTTCAAAAGATTCAATCTTTGATCTATCAAAATACAAAGGCATAATGTGTCCATCAGAAAAGATTTCATCAGCAGGGACAGATTCAACAGCAGGTCGAACATCAAAGTTGAAGTTTTGAGCTTCTTCTAGGAATCTTTTTGAATAAGCAATAAACATTATATCTTCCTCATCATCAGTAATATAGGAGGGTCTAAGGGTTTCAGTAAGACTATCAATGGAAGGTTTTCTGTTCAACAACCAGCTGTATGAAAAACTCTCTGTGGCAAGAGGTTGTTGGGAATTTTCCATTGTGAAATAGTACTATAATATGTGAAAAAAGGAAAAGGGAAAAGAGTTGCTTATATAGAGAGTGCAAGTACAATAATAGCCTCTTTGGCCAAGCTTCTAAAATTAGCTTATCCTGAAAAGTGTTTTTTTTTCAAAAGTGTTTTTTCCCGAAAATTCTTTTGGTAAGAAGCATTTGTGTTTGGCTAATTGATTTGAAAAACACTTTTGAGCAGCAATTTATGTTTGGCTAATTAATTTGAAAAACACTTCTGAGCAGCAATTTATATTTAGCCAAACTTTTACAAAGTGTTTCTAAGTGTATTTTTCTCAAAAGTGCTTCTAGGAAGAGACTACTTTTTTCTGTTTTTCCAAAACTGCTTCTCCATCTACTTAAAAGCATTTTTTTGGTTCTAAAAGCTTGGTCAAACACTTCAACTTTGAAAAAAAATATTTTTTAAGGCTTTTGTATTTGGAGAAGTTTGGCCAAACAGGCTATAAGACATGTTACATGTACAACAAGTTAAAATACATTAATACTGCAAAAATCAGCATAAAAAGGGGTAATCCGGTACACAAAGCGCATGTCACGTTCACTCAGAATCCACCGAAGGGCCACACCCCCAAGGGGTATAATATTGACAGCTAACCCTAATGCAAATACTAGTGCTTGCTTTCACGATTTGAATCTGTGACCTATATGTCACACGAAGACAATTTTATAGGTATAAGTTAAATCCTTACATAAATGCTTGGCAAGCAATAGAAGCTATCACGTGAGTACGCTCACGTGAGCATGTTTTAAAATGACCTCAGAAATACAAGATTGCATGTTTTTTTTTTTATGTGAATAAAAGTTTCAGCACCAACACATATTCCATTCATACCAAACAAGCAATTAATCTGGTCAATTGATCATCTCTTTTTATTCTTTTTTTTTTCTCAAAAAAATCATCAAATTTACGTAGCACTATATCTTTCGAATTCTTTTATTTCTTGTCTTTTCTGCTATATATGCAACACCTATTGATATCACTGCCGTCCAACTAAATACAAATATTATTTCCGCAGCTCCATTACTTGCAGGAAAAGAACATTCATATTAAAACAGCCAGAAAAAAACAAATAAATAACTGCAAGGAATTGCTAGCTGATGATTCTGAATATAGAATTCAACATTAATACAAGGTGTTTAACTTCTATCCATGCAATTTCTTTTTCACTATCAAGTACCTTAAAAAATTACTCATTGGTGCCACTTTACGCGGTACATTTTTTTTTATTTTATAATTTACCCCTAAAGGATTGATATCTTTTTATATATATTTAAAATAATTTGACTTTAAACTCCTGTTTTAACCTTAGAAATGATTTATAGCCATACAAATATTGATAACTTGTTTGAGAAATCTTTTTTTTTTTAAACATTAGTGTTCAATCAAACATCACCACATATATTGGGGTGGAGAGCATAATTATCCAACAGCTTACTAAAGGCCAGTTTGATGACATATGCTTGACTCTGTGACCAACAATTCCTAATTAAAGGCCAATTTGATATTAGAGATTTCTTTAAAGGCCGAAAACGCGGCTAGTCATTCATAATTCTTTGACCAACGTCATTTTACTAAAGTCTAGTTTGATGACATATGATGAGGAAATACCCTCATTGTGAAGGAATGGTGTAAGGAGATAAATTACTTAAAAAACTGCAACTATTAGCAGACAAATGAAGCCATGGACCATGCTTCAAACAGTAATATTCTTTGCCTTTTGCCATTTTCAATACAACAAAATGCAGCTTCCTCCGTGGTAGAAAAAAATGATTGTTTTGAAGTATTATTATCTGTCTCTTGACTGTTAAGACTTAATCAGATAAACGAAGGAAATGAGGCAATTGTTTAGCAGTGGAGTAATAAAATATTTAGGACTATAAGATATAATGACCCCAGAATGGAGCCAAAAGGTTTGGAATGCCACTACAATTTAAATATTAACTCTGGAGATGTGATGGTTTTATTTTTTATTCCTGTTTTCGTTATGGTAAAACCTTAGAAGAGTTCTAGAAATAGTAAGAAAAGGAAAGTGAAAGGAAAACAAGAAAAGAATAAGCGCAAGGCAAACATGGGGTCCCTAATTTGTTGGGAGAAAGGGCAGAATCAGAGGCTGGAATTTGGTAACTGCCACAGAAACTGATCTACAAAAGGTCCCTACTAGTTTGTCCAAAGGAACAGGACTTGTCTGTTGACTGCTTGTCTATTAGTTAGGTGCAAAAAAATTTAATAAACAGAAATTTATTTAATTTATCAAAGATAAGAAACTGCTTTGAGCTTTTTTTATAAAAAAAAGGCATTAAAGAAATCCATATATCATTCTTTAGTGCTTCAATAAATCTTTTTCATTCATCACTAAGACCAAGCGATCTCTGACATGGAAATGATTCATTGTGATAGCAAGGTGCAAGGCATGCCTTACATATTAACACGAAGTGCTATAAATTTGGCGAGTTAAAGTTCAACTTTAAGAAATCAGATTGATCTAGTTTTCTGACTAACTTCTCTGTTATGATTCATGACTTAGTTCAAAAGGACGCATGTCCCCGCATATAGTGGATTTTCATGAAGGTGCATAACTTCAATGTATGAACTATCTTTGACTTTTCATCCATAAATATAGGGACGTATTCTATCTAACCAAGCAATATTATCAATAACTGGAAATGATGATGAGAATTCTGGTTTCTTATTGACTAGCTGTCAGTACTGAAGCAACCGGTCCATTTCCTTGAAAAACTAGTATTTGGAAGAGGGTTTGCGGACAAGGTTCATATTTTGCAAGCTTATTTTAAAATATTAGATTTAGTTTTATCAAGTGTGCTAGCTAGTTTTATTTAAAAGGACAAACTTTGCATTCGTTTTAAGAGACTAAGAGCATGCAACGCTAGCTCATGAACTATATTCAAGACTCCATCCACTAAGCAAATCCAAATACTTCAAGAATTCAAATAAAATTTAGATCTGTTTAACCGTGAAGCCACTGCTTCCTTAGCTAAAGCACAAAGTAGCAGTCAAGAAAGTTCTCATCCTATAAAAATCATGCTCCAATTCTCATATAGCAGAATTCTTATGGGTGAAGCCTAAGGAGAATTACTCCAACTTTTCACCTTTCTCCTTCTTTCGTTCTTCTCATTTCCAGCTCAATCAACAACAAAATAAGATTTAACCATTCAAATCAGTACTCTTGCAGGTTTGAGTTAAGGAAATTGATCAAGTGTTGAAATTATTAGAAACCTCTTTAAAAGATTCAATCTTTGATCTATCAAGATGATACAAAGGCATGATGTGTCCATTAAAGAAGATTTCATCAGCAGAGACAGATTTAAAACCAGGATGAACATCAAAGTTAAAGTTTCTGAGCTTCCTCAAGTTTTGGAATAAGCCGTAAACTTTATACCTTCTTCATTATTATCAGTACTATAGGAGGGTCTAGGGGATTCTGTTATGCCATTAATCGAAGGTTTTCCGTTAACAACTAGCTGTAAAAACTAAAAGAGTTCTTGAAAGTGTAGAAAAGGAAAGAAAGAAAGAGGAACCAGCTCACACAGACTGCGGTCCTTAGTTTCTTAGAAGAAAGGGCAGAATCAAAGGTCGGATACTGACATAGGAACTTATTTACAAAAGGTCCTGTACCAGTTTGCCAAAGGAACAGGACTTGTCTGCTGACTACTTGCCTATTAGCTAGGTTAAATTAAGTATATCAGTCATCTCAGTCAGACATTTTCCGTTATCAGAATTCATAATTCTCTATCTGACGAATAAGAAAACTTTTATCGTTTTGTACCATGATTAAGGCCACAATTATAATCAACGCCCAACAATGATAAAGTACAGTTTGAGGAGAATAATGATGCGTCAGCTGTCAAAATAACCTAGTATAATATTTACCAGATTAGCATTCCTCGGTGGGCTTAAGAATGTATTAGAACCATGAAGACATAACATAAGCATCTAAATGACATATCTATGCAAAAATTTGGTTGATCTCTAAAGTGAGTTGGGACAAGTAATGCCAACCCCATATCAAGTAATAGCCTGAAAATGAATCTGTACAGTCTACGAAGCAATTATATAGGATTAGTTAAGTAGCTGAACTGCTCAGATAAATTACTGCAAAACAAAGTTCTTACACAAATTGCACAAAACCACCTCCAAGGAAACTCTAGGCAGAACAACTTAATGCTTTCACAAATAAGATCATGGATGAGATAGATCCCCTTGCCTAACTTCAGGTCAAATGCACAATTCACACTACCAACACCAGTAAAATAAAAATGACAATTTAAATGTATTTTTTACTGAGAGTAGAAACGCAGTAGATTGGGCCAAACGGCAACACACTTGGGCTTGTGAGCTAATAAGCTTTAGCTCGGGCTTTCAACACATTTGTTCGGTTGGACAAAAATAATTTCAGTTGCTAGCCAAAAATACACTGATTATCTGTAATATATGTATATTATGCATTGATATAAAAAATATATATATTTCCGGCTAGTATATTGGGAGGCGGCTATACTGTGTAAAATCTCAATGTTTTTTCAGTCATGAGAATCAAATTTAACTCATGCAACTGCAACTCTTCTACGTTTTGAGAGCTAGATAGAGAATAGATTCATGGATGGGTTGTGCAGATTGGATTAAGAATTAAAATATAAAAAGTAAACTTTACTCCTCGAAAAGAGATATATGTTGATAGTATAGAATTTTGATACTTCTGTATTTTCTTCTTAAATTTATTATACTAGGGATTAGGGAAGAGAAAGCAGTGAGGTTGAACTACACCTATTGTGAATTGTGAATAGTGAGAATTGAACAATATTACCATCAGGCTATAAGCTTTGGCTAATTTCTTATATTGTTTTTGCTTATGTGTGTAAAATTTTTGTTTATTTTAGATTCTATATTGTTTTTCATTAATTAACCTCAAAATTTGTAAAATGAACCACAACATCCACCAGGATTAAGACGTAATCTTAGTTGTAGTTGTGGTATATGGAGTGGAGGCAGCAAAATAGCGCTATCTGGTCCTTTCTCCAAAAATGCATTTCAATTTGTCTAACCGTCCAATATTCCCGCTGGAACTAGGAATTTGGAGAAATTCAAAAATGACAAAGAACGATTCCTGTTTGGATTGTTATTTCATATCATTTCATAATGGTTTTATACCTAATATTATATAGTATTATGTTGTTGAAACAACATTTGGATAGATTATATTAATGCAAGTTACTAATATACCCTTATTAAGATACTTAATATTAGATTTCTACACAATTCAAAACTTAAAAACAAAGATGATTATAATGAGATGGTGAAGTGGCTAGAAAAAGGAAGACATTGTCTATAATGGCGAGGATTGTACCTTTACAAAATGCAGAGCAAATACTCCGACAGAAGCAACATTTTATGCTATACTATACCAATATTTACAAAGTACTGCGCTTCACAAGGCAGTAGCTGGAGCTCAAATGAAGCATACAGTAGAGAGAAGTAGATACCCTCCTGAAGAAACAAAAAAGAAAAGAACTCCAGAATGTTTTGCTGCCTGCGGGAGTTCTATTAGTACGTATATACTTGTACGTATTATGTGAGTCTGGAATATAGTAAAAAAATTCACCAATTATTTTTGGCACTTCACCATAATGCTATGTTTGATCTGACTGTTCCTCCTCATTTCTCTTTAGGGAGGCTAGAATTGAGCCCAGGTTCCTCCTCAACCTAGAAAATTTCGTTACTGGAGCAATGTTTCTCAAGGTAGGAGAAAAGATTTCATAGAAAGTAGGCTTTGGTGTTGAGGCGCCGCCAATGTATTCAATTAATTCCTGCACAGCAAGTACATGGAACTTTGGTGGTCCACTCAAAGCAATGTTGTGAACCCGGTGCTCATAAATCTTCCCATCTTTATCAAGCTTATACTCTGAAGTGCCATCGAAGCGACCGTGGCTCTCCCATGGAACACGGGGAATGCCATGAACAGTCCACCGAACTATTATCATGTTCTCCACAGGTTGCCATACACTAATAATATCAATCCACAAGGCCCTAAAGAACATCCTGCCATGGAATCGTAGAGCCCAGAAGATTGATTTATAATTCTCAATGCCAGTAAAAGTGTTGAGTGGATCTCTGAACACAATATCATCCCTACATAGAGCAGAAGAACACCATTAGCACCTATAAACAATATTCAATGTGGTCGCAATTGTGTAAAATATCATCACACTTGCTTTAATTCTCAACTAACTTAGCTCCATAGTGCACAATTACATGCATATGCAATTCACGCCAACATCAGCAAGGTGGAGCTAAATAAGAACAAATTACTGTATTATTTTACCCGAAAGCTGCTTCTGCATCATCTACATAAATACTAATATTGAGTTCTAATTACATCTTAGTTATGGCTCCTCTGAACTAAACTGCTAGAAAGGGGGGCTACGCCTGCCCCCTACTGTTCCTCGTACCTCCTTGATATAATCAGGTGATCATGAGCTAGCTTAAATGTTGCCCACAAGAACAGCTCCTCAACCTAAGCTAGTTAGGGAACAAACCCGTTCCAAAGAAAATATAGAAGATGTGAAAGTGATCATTCTTTTGATACCTTAGGCCCTTGGAGGCCTCTCTTTGGTTGCTTGATGAAAGTGACATGTGAAGCCACACAAGTTTGACGGAGTAGCTATTGCTCGCCCGTCATGACCCTAGAACATGGCAATTCACCCAACATGACCAATTCCATTCCCTATAATATCCGGGAAAAAGGACTACCATGATTTGTTTGTTTTGCAAGTTTGTGTTGGAAAAACTTTTGTCATGATCCACTGAGAACCTAGACGATCCTATCTGCAAAACTAGGACATACCAAATGGTTCTATTACTATTATTGTTGTTGTTGTTGTCGTCGTCGTCGTCGTCGAGATGACCTTTGATAGGAATGGGTGGAGGCTGATGATAAGGGTAGTAGGTTAGGTAGCCTAGTATTTTCCTTATTCATACCGGTAGTACTAGTACGTACTCTCGTACTTTGTTGGTATTAGGTTTCTATTACTACTTGTCGAAGATTAGGATAGTATGTTAGGTAGTCTAGATTATTCATACCGGTCATGTTAGTACGTACTCTCGCATTTGGTTGGTGGTAGGCTTATTTGAACAAATGAAATTTTTTTTTTTTTTTTTACATTTTGATCATCTTACTATCTTGTTGTGTATGCTGCTTTCCCGTCTTGTTTCTTGTTATTATTGTGGTACCTATGCTTGCCTGAGCCGAGGGTCTATTCAAAACAACCTCTCTACCTCAACAAAGGTCGGGTAAGCTCTACGTACACAACCCCCCCCCCCAAGACTACTGGGTATGTTGTTGTTGTTGTTGGTCATCTTACTATCTTGTTGTTATTTATGCTGCTTTTCCATGGCTTCTTGTTGTTATTTCTTGTTGTTTTTCTTTTCATCACTGTTGTACTTATGCTTTCCTGAGCCGAGGGTTGATCCACAAGGTAGGAGTAAGGTCTGCGTACACAATACCCTCCCAGACCTCACTATGTGCGATTCCACTGGGTATGTTGTTGTTGTTGTTTGATAGAATGATGATTTTATCGATTAAAAAGTAACGCCCCATGTACAAGGTGTATAGTTCCGCATGGTTCATGTAATATAACTCAGTTTACATTTTAGGTAACCCTATCCAAATATCCAAAGCCCTGGAGAGTTCCATGATTAAAGGACTGAAGTCAACTGCTACACTTTAAGCGAAGATGTGAATTGCAGCAAAACGTGCTAAACTATCCCAAAATAGCACTTTTAACCCACTAAGCTTAAGATGGTTTCTAAGCCAATAGTACATTAGACTCCTTGCGACCTAAAATATTCAAACAAAATAAGAAGGAAAGAGCCATCGAAAAGAACATTCACAAGTACAATACAAATGTAAGGGTCACATAATTTCTTGAAAATGCAAACATAAAAAGAGAAAAGTGATTGTTTACTTCTCTCCTCATATAAATTCTCTTCTCATAGCTTGAAAGCTTGAGTTTCGAACGCTATGCCTACTTGAGTTTCATTTATTTGCCTATGCTTGCTCTTATTGCTAGCGCAAAACAGCCAGAACAGCAGCTGCATCAATCGATTTACGCTCGGTTCCAAATAGTTAAGGTCAGTTACAGGAGCCTTATGTATCAATTCCACTGTATTCAAGCTCATTTCGGGCTCTCATCATAATTAGATTAGACTATCTTTAAAATTAATCGTCAACCTATTGGGACTTTCCTCTATTATTCAGACTTGAGACTATCTATGGTTTTGTGAAGCTAACATATGCTAGTTTAGATTAACAACTCGTAAAAACAACAAAATTGGATGATTAAAAAGCTCAAACCTGTAGATATCAAAGGTTAGCTCCTTATAGAAGAGGGCAGGAAACTCCTCTCGGATAGTCCGAATAGCGTAACCTGTATTCAGATAGTAATTCCGCTTCTCTTCCTCTTCCTCGTTCACTTTTGTAGACGACGTCGTGCTGGTCTCCACAGGAGCGGAGAACTGTGCATAAAACCCTAAATTATTCCCTGAATTCAACGGCGGAGACTCCTCCAAATCCTTTACACTCAAACACACCTTAACCCTAGCATCCCTGTTTCCCGACCTAGAAACAGCGAGCTTCTGCACATTTCTAGGGTTTATAAAAGAAGAAGTCCTCACCGGATGGATTCCGGCTGAGAAAGAGGAAACTTCAGGCGATTGCAAAAGAGTGGCCATCGGAGATCCGAATATAGAATCGAATTTAGAGACTGAGATTCGCAGAGGACATATTGTGTAAATGGATAAGTTTTGTATGGATAATTGAAATTATCGAATAGTTATGGGAGGATCCGGTAGAAAATTCTCCTATTGGTGGATGAAATAGTCAAATTATTAGAATTGAAGGGGCCTTATGGAATTTGGACTGGAGATTATTTATGGAAAGCCCATTACCTTCTTAGGAATCTCAATGGAAAGCCCGTTACCTTCTTAGGAATCTCATCCACTCCAATTTTTTAAGAAGTAACCTAAATACCGAACAAACAACTACTTGAATTAAAAATAGCCTACAAATACATAATATTTATGTAATTATAAATATTTTAATTATATAATTATATATAATTAGTGTATAATTTATATTTATCGACTAGAAAGTAAATAGTAAATCCATACGGCTATTTGCGTAAAGACCACATTTTTCCTCTCCTCCTATGTTTCCCATTTTTTCCTTTAAAAAAAAAGGATTTAGTGTTTTGCTCGTCCCAAAATTAATTTTCGTTATAACGAACTACTCCATTAATGATTATTGATAAAACTGGTCTGAGATATCAATAATTTAAAAGATACTTCAAATTTTGTGCCTTCTTTTTTTTTTTAGTGATGTATTTCCTTTTGGATAGTGCATACAACCAAAGCGAATCTACCTTATGAGGTAAGGGTGTCATGCCATCTGCTCGCGTCGCTAAATTTTTTATTATGTAATATATAATATATATGTGAAAACATTTATATATAACGATATACTGGCACCCAAAAATTATGAAGTAGACGCGGGTGTCACTGATTTAGTGTCCCCTTTTAAGGCTTTCATTGGCTTAGTGAATGCAAGTTTGATTCCATGTTGGAGCATCTTCTTTGTTTTTCCCTTTCTACTTATTAAGATCGTTCTACATAGATTATACATTGATTAAATACAATACTACATATATTATATATTGATTATTCATATATTATATATTCATTTATTTTAAGTTTAAGCGGTTAGATGGACAACTATTTATATTAAAAAAAAGTTTTTTAACTTGCACTCCTCATTTTGTTTCTATCATTATACCTTACTACATGAGCAATTATTTTTTATAGGTAATTTGAATTGATTTTGGTTAGCATATAATTTCTCTCTTATTAATGAAACGATCGTAATTTATATATTAGAATATAATTTGAACAATATCTTCTATTGGATTTTGAAAAAGAAAATTAAAAGGCTTGATTGATAGTCGTTTTAAGTCGATTATCATAGGTTAAATATTGAGAGTTATTCCTTGAAAATAATTGTCATGTAACTCAACAATTAAGATGAAAAAAATAATCCAAGAACAATACAACAACATATCTAGTATAATCCAAGAACTATACAAGTAAATTAATCTAGTCAAACAAAGAATATGTAGCAATTAACCTACTCTTTGAGTATTCTTTTATATTGGAGATGCTCTTTCATGAAATGTTATTCTTCTTTTGCAGTTTTTAGTTTAGAATTAATTTAAATTAAGTGTAAAAGAATTAAATTAAAATCGAATTTATTTGTGAATGAGAGACCTATTCAAATTAACCAAAAATTAACCGAACAAATCCATTCTTCCTATTGTATCTTTGTAGCTAGTGACAAATATACTGTATGCATAAAATAGTGATACCTGCAATCTATGAATCTTGAATCCACCTCGTCATATAATATAATACATGTATTGTTACACGTGAGACAAGATACTCTTGCATAGTTTACTAGTGTTACTTTTAGCCTCTTACCCTTGTCTTTTCCAAAGTCTTTTTGATGTTAAAAACAAAGGCAAAGTTTGTCCTTTTAATAAAACTAGCCCACCTGTTAAAACTATATTTAGATTTTAAACTAAGCTTGCAAAATATGAACCTTGTATTTCCAAATACTAGTTTTTCAAGGAAATGGACCTGTTACTCAGCGCTGAAAATTAGTCAATAAGAAAGCAGAATCTCCTCAGTCAATATTGCCGTCTCCATGCCCAAAAAAGAGTATGTTAATGAATCAGAAACTGATGAATGAATGATTTTACAACCCATCTTCCTTGGTCCCTTCACTATTTGCCAGATTTGGACAACCCAACTTCTATCATAGACACTTTGCAATTCACTGAAGATGTTCAACGGGCTAGGTGTAGAGTTGCGATCAGCATTTGCCTTGAACTCTCACTCTATGTATGATGGGAGCAAACTTTGCCGCATGTGAAAGAAAGAAAAGTAGACAAAATAAAATAATGAAAAGTTAAAGAAAAAAGAAAAAATAATATAAAACAGAATGATAGGTGGAAAAATTCATATTTGAATTATTTTCTCATGAGGTAAGTGATTACGTCGACATGGGCATTCAAATGCTTATAAAAGGGGTCTGCCTTTTCATTTGCAGATCATCCATCAACCTCTTTCTTTCTCTTCAATTAATAAATAACTATTCTTTGTGTGGCCGTATAATAGTTAAAAATTATCGAATCACGTAAATCTTGTCTTGTCTTATCTCGTATAATTTATTATTTTTTCCTTTTTGTTATTCGGACATGCTTCCCAACAATATATAGTAGTCGAATGCATAGGCGCATGTATAAAATTTCGACCATTGACACATAATAATTTAGTAACAATGTTCAGACTTCTGTGGCAGATATGGAGCTGCAGTCAAGGCACTGCATTCGCCATACACATAACTTGCCGCCTTATGTAGAAAACATTAATAACATATAGCTATTGATAGATTCAATTGATTTTTTTATTGAATTACAAATAGAGAAAATTTATGAATATGTTATAAAATTGCCTCATAACTTTTAAGATGGAAGTTATCATGTTGATGTTGTATTATATATGTAGTGGTACTCAATACTAACTTAAAATTTTCATTGTGCCTCTATCGATGTTTATCATTAATTAACTTGATATCCCACTTAGATCTAAAGATAACTCTAATTTTAATTACAACAGTCAAATTAAATCAAAGAAAGAAAAGATAAATATAATTGTAGAGCTAAGCTTGGTACGAACTTCTTTACTTTTAAAATTATCCCATATATTCCAATGCTCGATTATCAAATAATACGGAACTACCTCTTAACATGATTTGTTTACACAAGGAACAAAAGTTTGGTACCATACTTAACAACAAAGTATTGACCAAAAAATTGGTTGTAATTTGTTTGGTGATACGGCAGTCTAAAAACTAAAAAGTCATACGAACAAACTAATTATATCAAATTCATAAACCATTGATGACCATAAGATTTTTAGAACTCAGGTAATATTGTAAAACATAACTTAAACAATCAAATTACTTAGAACTAAATATAGAAAAAATCTACACCGAGTATGGTCAGTAATTAAAAAAGAAAATGTATAACATGCTTGAGTCAGTCAAATTACATTGCACATGGTTTTGAGTCACACTCGTTCAACACATTGAGAGTAAATTGAAATGAGTTGTAGAAAATGTGATGAATGTTAGTTAAATGCCGGGGTGCTTTTAATGCTCCCAGAAACCATAGGGGTGTTAGTGATAATTCAGTAAGTACCCTCCACTCTCCGTTCTTAGGGGCATGTTAGCCATGTGGAGGTGGTCTAAACCCGAAAGCGACATATTCCATTAATTCATCTTAAATTAAAAAACAATATAATTTGAAGGCAAAGAGTCAGACACCAACACAATCCATAATAATAATAATTACATATTAAAATCCAAATTTGATATTAGAAATACTTTAAAGTATAAAAAATGATTATTGAAGAATCAATTGATTAACGCTCAAGATAGTAATAGTACCTTTTTTTTGCAAAACGGAAAACTAATAGAAAAAAGATACACATAGTGACATATATGTTAATAAGTATATGATCTGTGTATTTTGTATAAACTTTTATCACTTAATTATAGTTAATTAATATAATATACACATTGCTTCAATTTGTGCTCGTGTTAATTAGGCTAACTTTTTGCAAACTATTTTTCCACTTGCTGCACGATGTTCTAATTTAAATGAACACGTACTACGTTCAGCTTCTGAATAGTAATATTATGGCGATATTAGCTCATCCTTACCCAATATTTATATTAAACTAAATAGTTATCTTAATAATTACTCCATCCATCATAAATTAACAATTATTTTAGCTCAGAAAATTATCCTAAAATAATTATCACTTTAGAAATTTAAAATCAAAATTTATTAATTACTTTCAAGTATAACATTAATATTAAAGAAGTTAATATTAAAAAAAATATCTAATAGGAATAATTTAATAATTATATTTTATTTTTTTATTAATGGGCACGGAAAAAATTAAAGCGCCGTTCAAAATGAGATAGAGGGAGTATAATTAAGGGGAACTTATATCCGTCTATCTGAATATAAATTGTACTATATCGCTATGATTTGGTTTGCAAGTATGGAAGGTAGATGATTTTTTTAATTTTTTGGAGTTTGGGGTCCACTTTATCGGTCCAAGGGCCCAGGGGTCAAGGTGGAGGAGCTGCACAGTGCAGTTGAACCACCTTTTATCTGCCTACAATAAATACGACGTCATTTTCACTTGCAATTAACTCCATAATATTCCAGTTTCCCAAAATTGTAATAACAACGACGCACTTCCCGGGATCGCTTCACTCACACACACGCACTCCTCATAAATTCTCCTACCACCACCGCCGCTACCACCTCCACTACCTTCCACCACCGTGGTGGCCTACCAAAACCCTTTCCTTAACTCCTAATCAATCTCGAAACAATTATTCACAATTTCTCCATTTTCTAATTAGAACTTTTTGAATATAAAATGCATATCGCTATGATTTGTTGATCGATTGATCTAGAAGGAAGTTAATTTTTTTGGAGAATTTGTGCGGTTTTTGAAAGAGGAAAGTTATGGAAGTAGAACAATTGAAGCTTGAAAATTCTCCGGCGATGACGTTTGATGAAGTATCAATGGAGCGAAGCAAGAGTTTCGTTAAGGCCTTACAGGTTTCACTACTTCTTTCTCATTTGCCAAATTCGAGATCAGATCTGGTTCTTGTTCAATGTCTGTCTACAATATTAGCTTCGTTTTATCTGGAATATTAATAATAATGTTGACTGTTAACTTCGCAATGTAAATCTTCGTCTGCTATGTGAGAAGCTCAATTGAAAAACCAAATTATTATGATGATAGCTTAGGTAATGAAGGATACTCTTAACATGTTCAAACTACCTTAAATCTGACTGATTCAGGGTGTTCTTGACCGTTTAGCTACTCCTTTTTGTATCTTGTTTAGTGACTTTTAACTCCATCCATTTCGCAAAGCATACCCAGTTTCCAAGTCCTGTCAAGCAAAAAAGAGAAGGGTTGTGGTAGGCTGACAGCTAGTATATAATGTAGCAATGGTCATTTATTGAATTCATTGGGACGTGTTCAATAAAATGGGTATGAATGTGGCAGAATAGATACAACAGATTCATAGGCCTACCTCAACCCCAAAAACTCAAAAGCTAGTCATAAGGTGAAGATTTTTTAAGATCATACAAGGAGACCAATTGTCCATCCTACAACTGATGTGGGATTTCGAACACTCCGGACACCCAAGACTCAAGACTGGACATCCGGATCATGAACAATATAACATGGGAGCCCTAAATAGGGTAAACAAAGAACTGGGCTCTGATTCCGTGTTAAGAAATGGTCATCGAGCCTAACTTAATCACAAAAGTTGGCTCATGAGGTAAGAATTGCCTAGACCACATAAGGAGACCAATCATCTTCCACATAACCGATGTAGGACTTCTAACATATAACCGACCTGGCTAAGTTTGGGATTGAGATGTAATTGTTGATTGATATGTGGAGGTGGAGCGCTGTTGGCATATTGCATCATTTTGTTTATAATATATCTCCTTTATTACTATTATATAACCTCCTCGAAGCAAGGAAGGGAAGGAATCAGAATAGGCTCGGGAGCTAAGAGGGATTTGAAATGTTTGAATAAGAGTGTGTCTATATTTGTTGGCCAGCTTATGAATACCACATGCAAAATGGTTTGTCACTTTAAAGCTGCAGTTAGTGATTACTGTATATAATAAAACTGCTTCATTTTTCTCCAAATATAGAACATATAAAAAGTAGTAGTTTCGGGCCAACTTTCAGAGGTTTAACCTGACTTTGTCCGTGAGTAGAGCAGAACGATTGCAGAAGATTATATAGCCAAACCCAGCCTTCTTTTTAGGATTGAGGAGTGTTTGATTGATTGATATTAATGTTGTTTTGATAAGCGATTGATTGATATTGATATATAAACGTATAAAAAGTATAAGCACTTTTGTCTGGTTAAGATGACAGGAAAGATATCTCAGATTCTATTAAAAGTTCCCAAGTTATGTTTCGTATCTGCTTACAACTTGTTTCCATCTTAACCATTTGTCAACTTTTGCAAGAACTCTGGTCTAACTTAATGTGTTGCCTGTCTCAGGAACTCAAGAACTTGAGGCCGCAACTCTATTCTGCTGCAGAATATTGTGAAAAGTCGTATCTTCAAAACGAGCAGAAACAAATGTAAGAGTATTGCCATTAACTTAATATTTTCCACTCAATCTTTCATGTTTCTCCTAGGTTTTGCAGCACTCTAATCAGAAGTAGGTGGAAGCTCATTGATCTTCTGGCTGTACGGGCTCTTTTAGCCTTCTCACCAAGAATCTTTCCTATGTTTAATCAAGCTTCAAAATGCTGGTGCATTTATTCTTGGTCATGCTACACTCTTCCATTGCTCCTTTGTTCTCTTACTCTAATACTATGTGTTTTCAGGGTTCTTGATAACCTGAAGGATTATGCTGTAAGAGCTCTTGTCAATGCTGTCGACCACCTAGGAACTGTTGCTTATAAATTAACTGACTTGCTTGAGCAACAAACACTGGATGTTACAAGCATGGAGCTAAAGGTCACTTGTCTTGATCAGGTAACTTCTGAAACTTTCCCTAATGCATATTGTCTAATTGAGAATTAAGACAGATATAACTGAACTTAGTCTTTTGATTTAAGCGACTTCTGACATGCAAAACATACACTGAGAAAGAAGGCCTCAGGCAGCAACAGCTATTGGCTATCATCCCAAGGCATCACAAGCATTATATTTTGCCAAGTACAGCTACTTTTTAGTCCTTGTTGCATTTCTTTTAAATCTCTTGCTGTTTTAGACCTTTTTGTCTGACTTGCATACATCTCTGATCTCTCTCTTTTGATTGATACATAATTAGATTCCGCTGGCAAGAAGGTGCACTTCAGCCCTCAAGTTAAGATGGATTCGAGGCAACATTGGCAAGCAAGACCTCGCCTTTATCCTTCAGGTGGCTGACTTCTTGTGATACTGTCCTGTCATCTCTTCAGCATTTTATTTCATCGCTCTTATCATATGTTCTGTATTAGGTACACCTGCTGCAAAAACTCTCTCTTGGCATCTGGCAACAGAAACTAAATCGACATTGAAAGGGATTTCACGTACTTTTATGAGGTTAGTGTTGGTATTGATCTTGAAGGTTCGAGGAGATTACTATCATTTTGTTTTGGATAATATTCTCAAATATTTCTAGAGCTTGTAGAAAACTGATCTTTCCTTGCATTTCAGTCCTGAGGAAGCAAAAGGTTCTGAAAAAGCATCTGCTGCATTCAACTTATTAGGTATATTGTGAAGGTTCCATGTTCACTTGTGCTTTCCGTGATGTGGATATTTGACGCAATAGACTCTTGATTTCTCACTGTCAATTTTTATTGAACAGATGAAGAGAATACACGGAAAAAATCATATGCAGCTCGTCCTCAGTCACCTAATGTTGGTCCTGCATCAAATCTAGCGATGCAAACATTGGGTATCACACAGCAGGTAATGTCAAATGCATTAGAAGTGAAAAAGAAATAAATTTATAAATTGAAAAGAACAGTTCCATTTATATTATACCATCTGTTCCTTATATTACATGCTGTCCTTCCTGAAACTGCACTAAAGTGCTCTCGCTTTGTGTAAGCCAAAGCCACCCTCACTTATAACTAAATAATCACATTTTCAACTCTATCTTGATAAATATGATAGCTGTGGAATTACAGAATAGGAAATATGATTCAGAGGAAAGTGTGTTAAAAGATTTTGGTGAATATGCAGACGTGAGTATCTTTGTTAAACATTGCTATCTGAGGATCTAACATTGTTGTAATATGAGCATCTATGTGATTTAGTAGTCCAAATCTTGTGATCTGTCATTGTCTTGTTAATAAATCAGACAACTTAGCAATTAATATCCGAATTAGTTAACACTTTACAGTTTCATCTCAGCAAAAATTTTAATTCCAAGGGGGTAAAATATCGCACTTCTGTAAGGTCTGCGTACACACTACCTTCCCCAAACCCCATCTGTGGGATTACATTGGGTTTGTTGTTGTTGTATTTTGGGGGTAAGAAACGTGAGAAAACTAATGTTTGGATTGCAGTCGGTTTGTCTGCAATTTCATCTCTTCTCTGCAGATATAAAACATTTGTGATCATCTGTCTATGTATGTTTATATGGTTTGCCTCTTCTCTTGTTGTAGTCTAATTTAATATGTGGATTTCTTGTATCTGCAGAAGCGTTGCTTTGTCTTGCATCATTAGTCTTGACTTGAACCTTATTCAGTCTTATAGTCTGTTTGAAGTTACTTTGCTTGTTGGCATCTAATAGGACCAGACCGAGACTGCAAGTCTTAAATGATCAAACATCCTCTCTCTAATTGCTTTCTATACTTATCCAAAAAAATAAAAATGAATTGCTTTCTTCGCAATAGCTGAAACGGAAATTTGCTTTTGCAGGGAACCCTGGAGGGTAGCAAACCTCTAACACCATACAGATCATTTGATAATCCAAGACGGGAGCTTATCCGTGCACATAATCGCAGCAGGAGTATGCTCTCGGCTTTCTTTGTCAAGCATAAGACATCGAAGTTGAAGACCAGTGCTGTCTCGTAATCTTCGCAAAAATGAGTGCGAGCAAGTTAAGAGGTCTCGTCCATCTAACTTTCCATCTGTACAAGAGAAGTTCTACTACGCCATCACCTAGAGAACACCTACGTTTAAGATCATTCACAAACTTCCCACGATTATAGGCAATTTGTTCCATCATCCATTTCTTTCGTTTGAGAATCAATAAAGAGCAGTGTGTATATTTGAAAGGTAAAAGAGATGTTAATATCTGTCTTCTTGTAGAGCAAATTGTTGGAGAAATAATTCTCTATAACTGCATTGTCCGGTATTCTTGAGCCGAGCTGAGTGATCAATCCTCAATGGTTATCAATGTTCTTGCAATCATGAAATGAATCATGCCTCTCAACTATATTGATCTTGAACAAAAAGAAAAAGTAAATAGGAATGTCCGGCAATTCTGACCAATCTTGTAGAGTGTTAAATTTTCATTGGTAATTATTATTTTCCGGTAATTAAATTTCTTTTCCCACAACAAAATACTGGAGATAAAATTGAGGAACTGAAAGGTTTCGTGTAGTTTAACCCTTCATTTAGTTTTGATCAATTGTGTCTCCAGTAGAGAAAATTAAAATGCGTCGGATGGTGGAAAACACATTGATCTTAATTTCTGTATTAGATTTGACAAACAAAAAACACGTCCTTGGCAGAACGAATGACATAATTAATGATTCGCCATAAGTTGAAGCACACAAGACAAAGGCTCTCAGTATGCAATTTGGATAATCTTTTGTCGAGAAAAAATTAGAGAAGTGTTTGGGAAAACTTTGCCAAAAAAAACATAAAAACATATTTAGACAACAATAATAACTATGTCTCAATTTTAAACAAATTAGGATCGAAAAACATATTTAAATTATTTTATTAAAAGCTTTTATGTATTCTTTTTGAGGATTTTAACTTTTATACACTTCAACCAACAAATCGTCCATAAAATGTGACATTAATAATCTGAAAAATTAGACCCATTACATTGATTGAGTTTTTGCTTTATCAGTATATATAAATTATTTATAAAAAAAAAAATCGAGACATATTTAACAAAAAACTTGATCTATAAAAAAATGATCAATGTGTCAAATCAAACAAACTCAATTTTGTTATAAATTGAATTGTATTCTAGGTGAATGTCTATTTTTTAGAGAGTTTGTTACTTTTCTAGTTAAGTTACTTCTCCCTTATATAGCGGTTTAATCTCATTGTAAATCATCTCAAAATCAATAAGAATTACCTATTTAATTCCTTGCAATATTCTTCTTTTCTTTATTGTTTTACTTCTTGTTATCAGCACGAGCCTCTACCGTCTCAATTATGAAACGAAAGCTCGTTGCCCTTCAAATTTCGGGCAAGAACTGTGGGTCTTGGAGACGCCATTAAAGATAAAAATAAAGCATTTATCCAAGACTGTACTAAGATATCGATTTTCTTGCGCTATCACATTGATGAAGAATTGGCTCATTTGACTCTCAAAGACTTTTAAGTTTGTTTCTAAATACAATTCGTCAATGTTCAAAAATACTTCTAAATTAAAACTCTGTGGAGATAGTATCGCTCAATATGATATGCTTGCAAAAACGTTCACAACGTTTCAATTTAGAAGTAATTCTGAACATCGCCGAATTGTATTCAGAAACAGACTTAAAGTATTTGAGGCTCAAATGAGCCCAATCATATCGTGCTTGCGGAAGTGTGACCAATTTTAAGTTGTCATGTCTTTCCTTTAAGTCATTCCATAAGGATATTTGACGGTGGGATTTTCTATTTTTAACCTTTCATCAAGGTGATGGCGCAAGAAAATTAAGGCCTTATCTTTATCTTTAATAACGTATCCAAGACACATTGCATCTAAATGGATTTCAGTACTCATGACTAGGGGTGTTCAAACCGAACCGGAAAATCGCACCAAACCGAAAAGTCAAACCAAACCGATTAAAAAACCTGATTAGGTTTGGTTTGATTTGGTTTGGTATTGAGTAAAAAAAATCCGAACCAAACCGATATATAAATACGTAATTTTTATATATACTTTTAAGACTTTATATTGAAACTTCTTTAGAAAATATAGAAATATTTGGGATTCTCTCGTGGGATGTGATATTTAATAGAACTATGAATTAGTGCATTCACTTGTTTTTATTTTAAATAATGGGTTGTATCATTATCTTATCAACTGTTATTGAAACGCATGAATCATCTCGCTGTTCTTCCTATTTATGCGTCAAGATTTCTTTATCTTTTTCGAAATTGAAATGGTATTTTGATAATTTAAAATTAGATAGAACATATTATCATTTAGGTATCATGTTGATTTTTATATTTAATTATTAAATTCGGCTATTTTTGAAAGCGTAAATTAACGAAAAATTATTGTTAGACGACTAGAAAATAACTATCATGTGATCATGTGTTACTAAAAAATTCTCCCATTAGAATATTTCAATGGATCATATGTTTGTCATTACTAAACATAAATTAACTTATCAAAACTTTATCTATAGTTTTAACAAAGTAAGATTGAAATAATATTCACGTAATAAAAAAACCCGAAAATCCGATAAAACCGAACTAATCTGAACCGATATAATTAGTTTGGTTTGGTTTTGATAAAAGTCGAACCAACTTAGTCCATATACACCCCTGCTCATGACATATAGTTATTGCCAGAAATTTCAAGGGCAATAAATTTTCGTTCCATGATATGAGTCATAATTAGAAAAAGAGAAAAAATATAGCTTAGTCTTCTCAAAGATTACATAATTCGAACAATTTCGTATTTACCTCAAATAAAAAAAATGAATAAACCCTAAATTTGAAAAGAAATCCGAATTGTGAAGGCTTATGAAGGTTCAGTTCGGATATACAGGAATGACATTTTTGCTTGATCAATTCTTCGAGCTTGTTGAGACGGTAAGTCTCCTGCTCATAACGGTGAAATAAAAAATTCTTTCTTTTATCCTCTTCTACTTTTGCACTCTGTTTTCACTGAACCAGCGCCAAGAAGTTAACTCAGCAAGTGGGGATCCTGTTCAAGTGAGCGCCTCATCAGACTCATTATCAAAATCCAAAAGTGCCAGTGTTTTCAATCCCAGCCCCCATCTGAGATCTACGTCTGATCTATAGAATTTTCCGAAGTTCTTTCTTTGGAATTCCAGTGTAATTAACTTCCATTTTTGCTATTGCAATTCAATCCAAGTCTAGCAACAATGTCATCAGCGTCATTACACCAAAGACCTCATCACAATCCTCTAACAGACCCAAATCCAGTATCCCCACGATCCTCTCAAACTTCCCAAAAACCCACCTCATTTCTTCAATACCGCACCACCCTTTTGCTCCTTCTTTCCCTTTTGGTAATTCTCGGAGTTCTTTATCCATATATTCAGTTCCCTCAAAATGGGTTCCTCTCTTACACCTTAAAATCCAATCTTTTTGAATCCAAATGGCGTGACTATTCCTTGCCTAAAGCTGCTGCCTTTGTGGCCAAGAATAATACCCTTATAGTCTGTATTGTTAGTGAACCTTACTTGCCTTTCTTGAATAACTGGTTGGTTAGCATTGTGAGGCAAAAGCAACATGAGAAAGTGCTTGTGATTGCTGAGGACTATGCTACTTTGTTTAAGGTTAATGAGAGGTGGCCTGGTCATGCTGTGCTTATTCCTCCTGTTTTGATGTCTCAGACTGCTCATAAGTTTGGGTCTCAGGTACCTTTCTTGAGCTTTTGCATCTGTGTTTATTATACTGTATTTAGTTTCTCCCCCTAATTTGACTTAGAAATTTACCAGTATTTGGAATAAAATGGGCGAGTAGAGCACGAACATATGGAAGATTAATATCACTGACTTCAACTAGTCTAGGCTTGAGGATTGGGTAGTTGATTGTTTGTTGTGTTTAGAGAACCTCTAGTTTTACAGAATCCCTAATTTGCCATAAAAGATAAATTGCTTACTAATATTGGAATGAGATGGGCTCAAATAAAGCAGACTATATAGATTCATTTTATAAAACACTGTCTAATTTGGGATGAGACGCTGTTGATTGATTGATTTACAGCTAGGTTTGTTGTATTTCTCGCTGTTTTTGTCGATTGGTTTGAACAATTTTTAGTTTCTGTTTATAGTATGCTTGTCTGCCAGCAAATGCGCAAATCTATACTCGGGACTTCGTCCATTAATATTTTCCATTAACGAATATTGGATTTAATCATGACCATCATGTAGAGATACTGCATAATTGGCATTTTCCCCCTTCCATATTTGGATATTTACAGTTTTGTAGGTAGAATGTGTTTGAGAGTGACAAGATCCTTGCATTAGCGTTTCTTCATCATTCAGCTGATTAATGCATTAAAAATTAAAGCTTGAGAATAATAACAATAACGAACATTGTGTTTCTACTGATCCTTCACTATCTGTCTTTGACTGTCCTGAATCACAAACTTGTTCTTAGAACTAGAGAGGAAACTTTTAAAAAAATAGAGAGGAAACAAGTGTTTTCTGGAATGTTCTACTTGCTTTGAGTTAGTTATTTGTTTTCTACTGAAATGACATTGATAGTTCTATTTTTAAGGGATTCTTCAATTTTACGTCCAGAAGGCCTCGGCATCTTTTGCAAATTTTGGAGCTTGGTTATAATGTCATGTACAACGATGTTGATATGGTTTGGTTAGCAGATCCATTTCAATATTTAGAAGGAAAGCATGATATATACTTCATGGATGACATGGCTGCGGTAAGTGGTGAAGAGGATGCAAATGCTTTAACTTTTCCTTGTGTAGTTTGGTAGGCAATGTTATGTTGCATGATTGAATTACAGAATCTGGCTTAATTTATTGGGATACTTTTCAACTCTCATCATCTTGCTCCACTGCAAACTATGTCCGTGTTTCCCTTTCCTTTAAATTTAACTTCTCTGTTTTTTTTTTTTTAAAACTGAGAACATAGGTCCATCGCGGTAGTTATATGACCTATGATGCTCGGACTCTTCAAAAATGTTGTTGGGCGTACGTCAGATCCTCCAAATTTAGTGCATATTTGGAGGATCCGACACGGGTGCGGCAGCACTTTTGGAGAGTCCGAGCAACATAGGTTATGACAGTTGTTAATTGGTTGCATCAAAATTTATACTCTGTATAAACTTCATTGTCTTGACATTGTCGATTGGACTGTTAGTGATGAAAGATCTGCTTTCCTCCTTTCTTTTGGAACGCCAGGTAAAACCTCTGAATCACTCTCACGGTTTGCCACCTCCAGGGAAGAAGGGTCGGCCTTACATTTGTAGCTGCATGATCTATCTGCGACCCACCAATGGAGCAAAACTAGTTCTGAAAAAGTGGATTGAGGAAATGCAGATTCAACCATGGTCCAGGGCAAAGAAAGCTAATGACCAGCCTGCTTTTAATTGGGCATTGAACAAAACTGCTGGACAGGTGCATTACTTTCTTTTATTTGTATTCTACTGCCATGCTTCAAAGCCAGCTCAAGAAGTCTCATTTTCTATTAAAGTCCATTGTTGCTTTTGCATTTCATGACTTATCAGGTTCCGCACCTCATTGAATAGTTTCAGCACGAAGTATTAAAAATGTTAGGCTTATTTCTGATCCAAGATTAAGCTTGATCTAAACATAAAATTAAGCTAGGTTCTCAAGTAGCACTGTCCTTCTTCTTCTGTCCCTTTTTTCCCCCCATTTTCTCTTTGTATTTTGGCCCTGTCAGCTGAATAATTATAGGCTAACTGTATGCAATTGAGGTTGAAGAAGAGATGTAAAAATTAGATGTAAGAAATAATCTGATTAATGCAGTAGCCTGGATCTATATTCAGAGGCAAACTAATTGTTTTTTTATTCCTTTTTTTCCTGCATGCACTGGCTGCAGTTCCACAGATAAGTAGGTCTGCACACAAATATGTAATCAATGTACATATACAACAAAAACAAAAAAACCCAGTGAATCCACAAATAGGGGTCTGGGGAGGGTAGTATGTACACAACCTTAGCCTACATTGTGCAGGTAGAGAGCCTGTTTTCGGTAGATCCTCAGCTCCAAGTAAGCATACAAATCACAACAGTATAGAGAATAGATATAGTAGTGTAGAAGTCAATTAATGTACATATATATGCAACCAAATTTCTTTGTTACTTGTGCTTTCTCTCCTCTTTAATTATTTGTCCTTGTAATTATTTAGATGTCCCTTATTGTAGCTTAATAGCTATTGTTTTAATCCTACTTAATTTTGTGCGCAATAGCTATGAGAAAATGTTGAGATGTTTTCTCCTTATTAGAAAGTCCCAGTTATATAGATGTTCCTTATTGTAGTTTACTAGTTTTTGCTCTAACCCTGGTTGATTTGAAGATTTGTATTTATTTTACATTGAGCAAAAGACAATCGCATGGAGCTTGTCAAGTGGTAATTTAAACAACTTTTGAAATTATAGACATACGTCATGTCCTTTCTAAGAACTTAAATTACACAAGAAGTACTACTATATAGGTTGAGTTTGCATTTTAAATCTAAAAGTTTCCTGCACAATATATGCAACAGCTCTTCCAATATTTGTTTGACTGTTTACTTTTATTCTTTGGTTTTGCTCTCTTTTGCATCCAACATTTGGTTTTTAAATTTCATTTTTCTTTTGGGTACTATTTTAGTTTGATCAGGGTAAGCAGTTAACTTGTTTGTGTAATACATGACATGCTGCAGGTCGACATGTATCTGCTACCTCAGTCAGGATTCCCGACAGGTGGTTTATACTTTAGAAACAAGACTTGGGTGAAGGAAACAAAGGGAATGCATGTTATTATTCATAATAACTATATTGTTGGTTTTGAAAAGAAGATAAAGCGTTTCCGTGATTATGGTCTCTGGTTGGTGGATGATTATAGCTCTGAATCCCCGCTTGGCAGATTAGAATAAATAGGAAGGCCTTTTTATCTGGCGTGAAGGGGAAAATACCCCATAATGTCCTTTTGGCAAACAAGCAGAGCAGTTATTGAAACAACAGCAGCCCAGATTTCTGTCTCCGAAAAGGCTTTGGAAAGTTTTAGCAGCTGGTGCACATGTATTTCCAATCTCTCAAATCATTTCATTGTGTTCTGTGATGCAAAGCACAATATCCCCGCCAAGATGCATACGTTTTGTACTTCCAGCCCAGCTTTGAGGAGAATTCTGCTGTTAGCTTGTATTAGTATTTGCTTCTGTTCTCACAATATACGAGTCTCTGTTCGGAACTTCAAAATTTGTTGAGTCCTATTTATTATACTCCAACATTGATTTATTTGTTCAGTCCTATTTATTATATACTCCAGTATTGATCTATAGCTGTTCAGTGTGCAAGAAGTAGTAATATAATGGAAATATTGAATGAAGTGTGTAGACATCAAAATTTTATCGCGGACAAAATCCATATGAAATTTGGGCAAAATTCTAAATTTAAGATACTTCAAGTAGAGTCCATCGAGGTTTCTTGAAGACTACTCTACCCGAAACCCTAACTTGGAGGCTACTCTACCCGAAATCCTAGTTGGAGGGTACTCTACCCAAGACCCTAGCTACACCTATAAAAGGGGCCCACATAAAAGACATGAAATATTGTCTTTCTCAAAGACGCCGAAGTGATCAACGGATATTTTTCCTTTTCATGGAAATCAAATACATCCTAAGTAAGTTCGCGTCGTCCTAAGTTCGAGAAATACGCTAGTTAAGCCCTCGAATCATGGAGAGCGATCTAAAGAATCAAGGGAACAAACAGAATTGTACCCGCATCATTTTATCAATAAAATTATGTTTCTTTATATTTATATTGTGGTTGCAATTTATTTTTGTATCACAAATAATTTGTTGCAAACAAATTGACACGCCCAGTGAGACAATCTCTACCTCTCATCTCAACTTTTCAATCACCAAAGTTCAAGAACATCGAAATTGCTTCACGAAAAATCAACTCCAGATAAACTTCCATGACGGCTGCTAATTCCAGGTTCTATGCTGATGTGGAAAGCATACTCGATGTTACCTTTGAAAGCTTTGAGCCAGTTACAAGGAGCAAAGCAAGCTCTTTAGGACAACAAGCACTTCAAGTCTCGTCCGTATCAACCCCTATCTTGGGATCTTCATCCTCAAAAGGAGTGAGGTCTTTTGTAAGCACGATCCAAAAAGGGAACGACGTCGCCAAAAGGATTGAAAAAGTTCTTGCCCAACTTAGTTTATGTAAGTCCAAGAAACCCTTCATGCAAGTTAATGATGATGACTTGCGCGCTGGATCTACTATAGCCTCCATTAATGCTGTTGGTTTTGACAAAGTCCCACATCGGTGGGCTTTGGAAAAATAGTTGGGTTTTTTTCTTATAAAAGGAGGCCTAATGTTTAGGATTTATACACACCTCTCATTTGCCTTCATATCTTCTTAAGGCATTTGTATCTTCTCTCTTTAGTATTATTTCACTTGTATTTTTGGAGTGGAATAAAATATTGGTTGTGTCCGAGGAAGTAGGCAAAATTGACCGAACCTCGTAAATTCTGGTGTTCCTTTTATTGTTGCTTTATTGTCTTATTTATTATTTGGTGGCTGTCATAATTTTTGGTATAGTAGTTGTGACTTATTCACACTATATACATTTGGCTTCCGCAACAAATGCAACATCTGAGCTCTATCCCAATAATGACCTATATCATTCTTCATCCTCTACGTCAATCATGCAAGCAATGGTTATTGAAGCTTCTACCATAGAAGAACAACTTACAAATTTGACGAAAGCAATTGAAGGCTTATCAAAGCGCATGCATGATCAAGATGCTAAACTTTTCAAGTTAACAAATAAATTGGATAGCATGATAGAAGGAGAATCCACACAAACACCTTTAAATTTTCAAAGGTCACAAGAAAAAGGAGACTATTCCGAAAAGAAGCAATGACATCCAAGGAGATCCAAGTCTCCGTCGAAGGTCTGATTCCCGTTGAGAAATTAAATAACTTCATCTTGGAGGCTATCAAAGATAAGCCTGAGTCGTCGTCCAAATTATTTCTCACACATGCAAAGCCATATACGCAAAGAATTGATAACTTGAAGATGCATGTTGGTTATCAACTCCTAAGTTGCAACAATTCGACGGCAAGGGAAATCCAATACAACATGTAGCGCATTTTGTTGAAACTTGCAAAATTGCTGGAACGTACGGTGATTATATTATCAAACAGTTTGTTCGTTCTCTCAAAGATAATGCATTCGATTGGTACACAGATCTCGAACTTGGTTCTATCAATAGTTGGGAGCAGTTGGAGCAAGAGATTCTCAATTGTTTTTATAGCACAGACGCATCGTAAGCATGATCGAACTTACTAACACTCATCAAAGAAAGGATGAGCCAGTTATTGACTTCATCAACCGCTGGATGAGCTTAAGCCTCAATTGCAAAGACCACCTTAGTAAAACTTCTAGCATTGAAATGTGCATTCAAGGCATGCATTGGAGTCTTCTCTATATCTTACAAGTCATAAAGCCCGAAACCTCTGAAGAACTAGCAACTCGTGCACATGATATGGAATTGAGTATGGCTACAAGTGGAGATTAAAGGTTTCTTGCTTTTGAGCCTCATGATGAAATAGAAGCAGACGATGCTGAGAATGGGGGCACGTATTCATCCGAAGATGAAACTGAAAATTCCATGCATGTTGCAATGCTCCTTGACGTATGAGCCTAAACTGCAAGTCGTAACGCTCCTTAAGAGATGAGCGTAAACTGCAAGTTATAATGCTTCTCAATGCACGAGCCTAAACTGCAAGTTGTAATACTTCTTGGCACATGAGTATGTATTATATGTCACGAAGCTCCCAATTTTGAACTAAATCTTTAAGATATAAAACTCTTCAAATTCGAGCAAAGTTCTCAAGTTGCAAAACTCTTCAAATTTGAGCAGAGACTCAAGTCGAAAGCTCTTCAAGGTCGAGCAAAGACTTCAAGTCGCAAAGCTTTTCAAATTAGAGCCAAACTTTAAGATGTAAAGCTCTTAAAATTCGAGCAAAGTCTTCAAGTTGCAAATCTCTTCAAATTCGAGCAAAGACTCAAGTCGAAAGCTCTTCAAAATCGAGCAAAGACTTCAAGTCGCAAAACTTTTCAAATTAGAGCCAAACTTTAAGACGCAAGGCTTTTAAAATTTGAACAAAGTTTCAACTTGTAAAGCTCTTCAAATTCGAGCAAACTGTTCGAGCTACAAAGCTCTTCAACTGTGAGCTAAATCTCTTGAAATTTGAGCGGAACTTTAAATTGTAAGCTAAATCTTCAAGTTGCAACGCTCCTTGATACATGATCCTAAACTACACGTCATAAAGCTCATTAAATTCGAGCCAAATATTTATGTCATAAAGCTCATTAAATTCGAGCCAAATCTTCAAGTGATAATGCTCATCAAGTTCAAGCCAAATATTCATGTCATAAAGCTCATCAAATTCAAGCTAAATCTTCAAGTTTCAAAACTCTTCAAATTCAACGTAAACCTTCAAGTTGCAAAACTCTTCAAATTCGAGCAAATCTTCAAGTTGTAAGTCTTCTTAAATTCGAGCAAAGTCTTCTTGCAAAGCTCCTTGATGCACGTGTTTAAACTGCACATTACTCCTTATTGCGCAAGTATAAACTACATAAAAATAAAAAAAATTCCTGAACTACATAATGACTTGATCCTCCTCGCGAAGGTACGTAGGCAACTTAGAGTTTTATTCTGAGTTCAGTCACATAAAGAAAAGTCTTTTTATCATGATGACAAAGAGAAGTTGATGATGCTCTCCTCTAAAGCTCGAAAAATGAAGCACTATATGTATCATTTTATCAAGTCGTGAGAAGGACGTTCCACGCACTTCTTCACCAAGTTGTAAGAAGGGGTTGTGCCTCACCATAACTTGAAGGTTGGGATGCTCCGTGAACTTCACCAAGTTGCAAGAAAATATCGTCCAAACCAAGTCTCGATTGATGGGATGTTTCGTATACCTTTTCGCCTCCAAGAAGTGGGTAGTGATCATATACTTCTTCATCTGATTTGTGATGGAGAACTCACCATGGACGTCTCCGCCAAAGCTGCCAAAAAACAAACATAAAAAGTCTTCTTTCCAACGCTGCAAACGGCTCTTGATTCGGACGCTCCTATCTTGAGATATGAATTTTGCAGCAAAGGTGGGCAAAACTGAAAAACTAGCTGGGCAGACGTCTGGACCAACTTCGAAAAATTGCACCAGTCTATCTAGAAAGAGTTTTGCTCTGAAATTTGAATATATTGAAGCTACAGATGACTAGGTTTTAAAAATATAAATCGTTTGTGATTTATAGGCTCCTAGCTCAACATATGATTTTTTTCGGCAAGACTGTGCAAAGCTGAAAGTTAAGCACGACGGATATCTCGACAAACTTCAAAATATTACTGCAACGAATCTATAAGGATTTCCATCGTGAAATTTGCATATATTGCAGGTCTTCGAGTCTACTTTCAAAAGGCACATATGTCTCACTGTTCATACACTCCTAATTAAAGATGTGGATTTTTTAGTGAGAGCGCACAGTGCTAGCTTTGAGGTCGACACACCAGCTAACTTTTCTATCAGATTCAAAGAATTAATTTCAGCCAATCCAGAAGAAATTTCGCGCTGAAATTGTTATGTGTTCTAAATATTGGAGTTCTGAATCTATATGAACAAGTGTTTTGAAGTTTGAACGCCTTTTAGTTTAAGACATCAATTTTTCGGCCAAAAACATGCAAAGCAAGACATCAACTTTTGCCATATTACGAGTGAGGGTTGTTTCAAGCCAAATTTTTAACGATGTGACTCTTCAATAACTTCCTGTTCAAGTTGCAATAAGAGGCTATCTCACGCCAAATCGTGAAAATAGAGATTTTCCACGTTCTTGTTCACCACGATTGCGTAAGGAATGTCCAAGTGTTTGTCAAGATGCAAGCAGGGGATGCTTCGTGTATTTCTTTCCCCAACGCGCAAGGATATGATGCTTCATCTACTTCTTCGCCAAAGTTGGAATGGAGAACTTGTCGTGTGCGTCTTCATAAAACTACAAGAATATAATACTCCATGCGCTTCTTTTCCCGAGCCACGCACAAGGATGAGAACTCCACTAGTTGCCACTAGCTAAAGCTGTAAAAAAAAAAAAAAAAAAAAAAAAAAAAAAAAAAAAAAAAAAAGAGGCGTTTGCTCCACAGCAAATTGATTGAGATATGAGGTGCTCAATGTGCCTCTCCACAAAAATGCTGTGAGGATAACAAATCGCCATGTATTCCTAGACTCGATGAGAGAACATCCTTTATGATGCCAAGATTGAAAGAAGGGAATAATTCATGTGCTTTTCTCACCAAGCTGCAAGGAGTGGATGTTTCATGTACTTCTTTGCCAAAGTTCAGACAAAAAAAAACTTGCTATGAGCGTCCTCGCCAAGCTGCAAGAATATGGTGCGTCATGTGCTGCATTTCACAAAGTTGTAATAAAAGGGGTCTCCATGTGCTTCCTCGTTGTCCTAATGAATGAGTACTCCAAGTCTCTCTCGCTAAAGTTGCAAAGGTGAGGGATGCTCCATGTACTTGCTCGGTGCCGAAAGGAAGGGGTTCTCATAGTCTCTATGGCCAAAGTCGTGGCCTGAAAGAAGAAGAAAAGCTCCAAGTGGCTATCCAACAAGCCTCGATCGAAAAGATGGATGCGCTAAGTGCTTGTTCACTGAAGCCTCGACCTGATAAGTGGATGCTTCAACTGATTGTTTGCAAGCGACAAGCTGCAATACTTCAAAAGGGGCACACCTAGTGGTTTCTCGTTGATGTCACTGAGAGAATATCCGAGTAGCTGATCGTTGCGATCACTAATGGACGATCTTCACATGATCCTTCTTTGTACAGGGGTGTTGCTTCTCTCTACAATCTCAATACCTACAAAAAAAGAAGAACAAGAATAAAGGGGCTCATGGAGCATGTCGATCAAAATTGTAGTGTGCAGATTGTCATATCAACTTCAAAAACTGATTATAGACAGTCCGTAAAGAGGTTGCTTCCAATTTTTGGATATGTCATTGCTCATTGAGTCTAGGTTCTATAGAATTAAGAAGCATGGGATTCGGACTCGTCTATCTTGAGATATGAATTTTCTCGCGAAGGCGCACAACCTGAAAATCAAACTGGACAGATTCAATGTCAAATTAAAAAAATTGATTTTGCTATATCCAGAAGGTTTTTATCTCTGGTTTCCAGATATGTTGTGCCCCTTGAAGTCGTGCTTCTACAGAATCAAGGGGATCATTGTTCTTAGGCTCCTACCTTGAGATATGAATTTTCTAGCGAGAGAGTGCAAAGCTGAAAATTGGCCAGGCTTACCTCGTGACCAACTTCGATGATGTTCAGCCTGAAAGAGTCCAACCGCGATCTTTATAAGAATTGTAGCTCTGTGAATCTACTTTTCATTGATGCAAATGGCTCGTGAACATGCCCACAACAAGATATAGATTTTTTTTTTTGAAGCTTAAATAGAGTTTAGAAGCCGGAGAACTCTGTTGAATCACATTTGAGTTAGAGGCGGATTGTGGTGTCCAATTTTAATTAAACCACGAGAGACAGACTCCTTGAGAAATTTGATGTTTATCATATGTGAGGATTACTTACTTGATGCTAAAGTCCAAATACGAATAAAGTTGTCTCATATTGTTCAATTTTAATAGGAATATGACATAATCCTATTTGGGAAAAAAGTCAAGTGCTATCACTGACTAAGTGGCCCTATTAAAGAATCACACAAGTACGTTACTTTTTGGCTACGGTAACGAGCTTTTTGGCTACGGTAACGAGCTTCTCTGCGAAGATGCAACTATTCAAGTGCGGAAGTTCCTTATCCAATGGTCCAAGATTAATGTATTTACGTGTACTTCAAGCCTAGTCTTTATAGTTAATTAAATTTACAACTCGACAAGACTTGAAGTAGAGGTCATTTGTAGACACATGAATTTTACGAATTTTGTCCATACAAAATTTGGACTTGATTCTTAAATTCGTAAAATATTGGCATAAATCTATATTAAATTACTAGCCCAATATATATGGATTAAATAAATAAATTTAAATTTATTGGGCTACAAGTGATGAGCCTACTTCACTGAAGCCCAAGATGTTATCTTCCTAAAGGCTCAATTTGGTGCCACGTTCAAACAATGTGGCATGCCAAGTCAAACAGAAGAGCCAGTAGGATCATGCCATATGTCAAAATGACAAGGCATGCCACGTCAAATTAAATGGCCAATAAAACTGTGCCACATGTGCAAGTGACATGTTCGGGCCAATTAAATGTGCCCTCGTCACTCTTCAATCTGATTGGATGGAAAAAGTTTATTCTCGTCACAACTCTTCCCTCCCATAACTATAAATATGAGTCTTCATAATTCAAAAAGGAGACCAGAAGTGATAACAAGAAGCAAGAAAGAGCTCGTGGATCAAACGCTGCAAATTCCTCCACAAGTTTTAAGCTTCAAGCAATCAAGTTCAAGCTCAAGTACGAAGAACAAATCAAGTTCAAGCTCAAGAACGAAGAACAAATCAAGATCAAAATCAAAGGCCCTTGAACTTATATTAGAAAAGCAGAATCAGAGGAACCATAGAGATTGTAACACTCAAATATTTGAAATTAAATACTATGATTGTCGCAATGTCATTTGGTCTTGATTTTATATTCTCGACGCGAATTTATTATCTACAAATTCTGGCACGCCCACTAGGACCAAATCTGCCCTTCATCTTTTCTCTGACAATAAAAAGAATATGGTGTCTTTTTTGTTGGTACTCCAAGTCTCGTCTACGACGATTAAGGCTGGCAACTGGTCCGGTTCCAAGCGGACCGGACCGGTTGGAATCGGCAGTGCTTTCTTTAAATTATAGCCGTTGCCAACGGCTCTATTGATGAAATAGTCGTTGGGCAACGGCCAAAAACGGCTATTTTAACCCCATAACCCCCTCCCCCTAACTATTTTTTCTTATAAATACCCCATTATTTCATCATATTATTCACAAAAATCATCAAACTCTCTCTAATTCTCTCAAAATCATCTACAATATTGCTGTTTTGTTACTTTGGCTAC
>MCJB01048835.1:7495-44612 GCA_002018475.1 Nicotiana obtusifolia
CATCAGTTGGGTCATTATTAGGACTAGTAGGTGTATCTTCTAAATCGGGTTGCGTTTCATCTAAATCGGGTTGGGATTCATGTAAATCGGGTTGGGTTTCATTACCATAAAGAGCGTTCATCGTTTCCTCATCTAATAGAGTATCGGGTGTAATATTGTGATAAAATTGACTATCAGAAAATTGCATTAAAGGGTGATCACTATCAAGAATATTAGGTAGAGGAGGACGGGTAGTAGGGGGAGGAGGAGTAGCTTGGCTACTAGATTGACCAATTTTCGCTTTTCCCTTCCCCTTACCACCAAACATTTTTTCACTGAAAAATCCATAGTAATTATAATTAAACTAATTAAAACAAACACAACAATATATTAATTATAATTAAACTAATTAAAACAAACACAACAATATATTAAAAATTAAAGAGTTGGAACGAGGTTATCGGATTGAAGAACAACTTCTTGAAAATTGAATATTGTTGAAGACTTGAAGACTTTAATACTTCAATTCACCAACTTCACAATTTTTCACGAAATTGAAATAATAATATGAGCACTTATGGAAATAATTAGAGAGAGATTGAAGGAGATTGAGAAATATTGAGAGAATTTGTGAGTTAAAAATGAAAGAATGGGGGGGTATTTATAGGTGGGAATAGGTAAAAAGTGTATTTATAAAAAGTTTGGGGTTAAATTAAAGTTTGGGGGCCAAAATGGCTATTTTTGGAACCCCAATTGAGGCTCCAACGGCTAGATTTTAAATCTGACCGTTGGGCCATTTTTTTAATTTTTTTTTTTTTAAATTATAGCCGTTGGGCCGGCCCAGGCCCGCCAGCCGGTCCCGGGCCTGCCGGGTTTTTTTTTGGAACCGGCCCGTCGCGGGCTTTGCACCATTTGAGGCCCAGGCACGGTAGGGACCGGATCATAGACCCGTTAGGCCCACCAGGACCGCGGGCCTGGGCCAGTCCCGGGTCAGGCCCACCGTGGGTCACAGCCTTATTCGGCATCAAGAACTTATCTTTTTCCCATTCCTAATATTCACCTTGCCCTCTAAAAGATCAGGCCATCACTACACAATGTTGTTGGTCTAAACTATTGCGAAGGACGAATCTTTCCTCAGATATATCTAAATATGAGTGAGATGTTTCCGACGCACTCGTGAAAAACTCATAATTTTACATGTTACCTGTAAATGATGACTGGCAATTTCAATCTTTTATCAAGCATATTATTCAAACACTGGAGTAGAGCTTATTATCTACAGAAAAAAACTTCTATAAATAATTATATTGATAAAAATAAAGCAAAGGAGGACGGACTGATTCTTGGTTTGTATGTATAGCATGGTGGTCGGGTTGCAGAATTTGCGATATGTATAGATATTACATGGAGAATGTGAAATGAACCATCCACTTACAAGTTATTTAAGAGCTTTTATTAAAATATAATATGGAAGAAACTTTTCAATATGAAACGGACAACATGGGTGGAATGAAACGGACAACATGACTGGGGTGCAATATATTTAGATTAGAAATAGAAACATAAGGGAAAAAACCATTTTAGAATTTGTGTTTGATTAAAGAGTAGTAATGATTGGAAATTGGAGAAGCTTAGGGACATTATTAATGTGAATTTGTGTATTTCTAAATATTGAGTGGTTAATACAATTAAAAGGATATAAACGTCCATCACATATGTTAGGGATATTTTCGTCTTTCAGCTTTAGACTTAGGACCTTCCTACTTTTAGTATAGTATGATTATTGCATACAAGTTATTGTAATTGACCCGCTTTAGCCTCGTCACTACTTTGTCGAGGTTAGGCTCCGCACTTACAGAGTACATGGCGTCAGTTGTACTCATACTATACTCTGCACTTCTTGTGCATATTTTGGAGTTGGTCCTAGCGGCGATCAGTAGATTGCCCGGATCCAGCGCTTGGCAGAGACTTGAGGTGCAGCTGCCCAGCGTTCGCAGCCCTGAAGTCCCCTTCTACATTACCTTAGCTGTTTATTTCGATTCAGATAGTTATACTTTTATTCAGAGTATTATTTGTAGTATTCTAGTCACTCGTGTACTTGTGACACTAGTTGTGGGATTGTATCTGGATACCGCCGTTATTTTAGTTTACTCACTCTATTTTAATTTATTCAGTTTATTGGTTAACATTTAATTTGAATTGTTAACAATAGTTAATAACTATTTCTAATGTTGGTTTGCCTAGCAAGTAAAATGTTAGCGCTTCCGAAGGTAGGAATTTCGAATCGTGACAGAGGCATAAGTAATGTTAGACCAAATCAAATGTATTATGCTAGATTTAGTGCATACGTCATTTTCGGATAAACTTTATGTGCCTGGAGCATGGAAAAAGTTACTAATTTAAAAGTGGTGTTTACAGGAAGTTTGGAAATTCAAAACATATAACACATGTCTTGCATTATAAATTTTTACTATTTTTTAATCATTTTATATGTGCACAGAAAACCAATTAGCAGCTTTATTAATTAGGAGTCTGCACTTGGTGAAAAGAAAATACAACTCTGCATAACATGGTCATTATCGGAATAATATCTTCTTTATCTTTGACTAATGTCTCTTAAATCATTTTCACAGACTGTTCATCTGCTACTTGCCAAATAATTAAAGTATGGACAGATTCATGAGATAGCTTAGTCAATTATGAGGCACATGCTTTCAAGATTGTCGATGCTAAAGTGGACAAAAATCCTAGCAAAAAATATCTTCAAAAGTTAAGTTGTCCTTGTTAAGGCCCTCTTTTGATTATCATTTTCCCCAATTCCTAATGTTAAATGTTAGTACTGTATTATCTAAAGTTATTTTTGACGATTTAAATATTCAAAAAGCTAAGCTATAAAAGCCTGATTCAATACTTAAGTTATTTTATGGCTTAGCTTAAACAGGCTCACATGATTTCGTAGTTCTTTTCCCTAAACACAATAGGAATAAACAGGACAACTTTTCATAAAAAAATATTTTCAAGCTGTCATTATAGCATTCATTTAGGTGGGATTTGTCACACTAACCATGATGCATGTTAAAAGCGGACCCATTAGTCATACATAAATATTTCAGTATTTGTAGATATTAGCTTGGATTTTTGGGTATCACTACTTTCAAAACTTAATTACTAGTAAGGTATTTTAGGAACTTATTGAAAAGTATTTTACGTGAAATATTGATTTTCACTTACAAATATTTAACTTTTTTCAAATAAAATTTATTGCCAAACATAACCTTAACACTCAATAATTGTTTTTACTCCATCTTCAACTATACATTTTTATAACTTCAAATCAAGCATTTTCCTCAATCTATAGTGTTCTTAATTCCCAGAAAAAAATAAGAGAAAAGAGAGTTGTTGGCCTTTCGCAATTACATCCAGTTTTTCTCTTCTTGTACTATTATTTTTTTGGATGGAGTGTACTCCTGAGTTTGAAAAATGAGGATTTATATTACCGAATCAAAATTGTGTAGGATTGAGGCCTAATAGTAATTGTTGAGCGTATCTCTGAATGGAGAAAGGGTCATAGTTGGTTGCAGATCATGAGACGTTTCGAATTAAATAACTTTAATTATGTATTATTCTTTATTTAGAAAAAGATTAAAATTTTATCCCTCCGTTTATTTAATTGTCAGCAAATGTTCCAAAACAGTTCCTATGTATACTTTTCTGCAATTGCCAATAAAATAATTTTTGTCCCCTTTCTTAATTTGTTGCTGTGCAAAGCTTTCTTTTAGTGACTTGACAAATGTATGCTTCACCTAAGAAGGAAAAAGAGACAAATGTGTTTTTTGGAAGGAAAAAAATGCATCTTTTGGGGGCAACCAATGACCTGAAATCATGTTAGTACCACAAAACTTTAGTTGTTTTATCCATATAACTTAGGGTAAATCCAAAAATTGTTTTATAGTTGTGGAAAGTAACAAACAAAAATTTGAGGAAATAACAATGTGAAAAACATTTTCTTTTTGTCTACCTCCCTTTCATGATTAAGAAAAAAATGCCAGTCTCACATAAACAATGAGATTTCAATTCCACACAAATAAAAGCAACTTTTTAAAATCCGAAAATGGTTAATTAGTATATTTAAAGTAGAGTTAATAAGTCGATGGACTAAATTTAGAGAAATAAACTAGAAATACTCAATATATTAAACTGAAAGAAAACTATAGAGCCTTGAATAAGAAAACACAATATATAAACAATTGATTTATTTAACTTTAGTATTGTATAATTTGGACATCCAATCAAACATTTTACTCCAATAAATAAATTTAGGAGAATATTTTTCCTTTGAGTTAAAATACAGAGAATTTATACAGCTCACTCATACAGACAAGGCAAACGGTTACTGAAAATCACCAAATAAAAAAGCTGCTTTCTTCTTCACTCATCCAGTTACCCCACATTCCATTCCTATTTTCACCGCCGTTAACTATAACCGACGAACAATCCTCAGCCTTCTCTCTCCGGTAAAACTACATTAACAGCTTATTTTAGCCGCCACGCCAAAAAATCCTAGTCCAGCTCGCCTCAGCTCATATTTATTGGTTCTTTATTTAAACATTCATTTCCTTAAATTTTCGCTTGAATTTTGTCTTTTAGAAATTGTGGATCTTCAAAGCAATGGCAGAGGAAAAAGGAGCGGTAGCGCAAAAGCTGATTGAGATAGTAAATGAAATATCAGGCATTTCGGAGTTCAGGATTTCAGTGAAGAAAGAGTACTGCAATCTGGGAAGGAGGCTCAAGTTATTGATTCCAATGTTCGAAGAGATTCGAGATAATGACGTGGCAGTTTCTGAAGACTCGATGAAAGCACTTGTTTCACTGAAGGAAGCTCTTGAATCAACTAAGGAATTGCTCAAATTCGGGAGCGATGGAAGTAAGATTTATCTGGTGCGTGTTCCCCTTATTATTTTTTAGTATTTTCTGTTTTGTCGGTTTACTTTACGATTTTACTTGATTTATGTTACCATTATATAGAGGATTCATAATTTTGAGCTCAACTAGTTGGAATTGAGACGTAGTTGTTGATAGATATATTGATTGCAACTGCACAGTTACCTGTAAATTAAACTCCAGTGTGTAGGAGGTGGTGTAAAGCCATATATCTGGATGAACAATGGACATATCCACTCTAATCCTAAGAATTTTCAATAAATCCCTATTTTGTCGGAGTTCCAAAAGGGCACTACATTTTATCAAGTTTGATTAGCTCTCTAGTGATACACGGGAGGTTAATAGAAGTATCGAAATTATGATGTTTGTAGGTGTTGGGAGTGCCTGGACAAGGAATTCACAACCTTGTTAACTTCCCTAAAGCATAGTGGATCTCCTAATTATGACTTCGTTATCTCATAGTCTCATACTGAATTAACATCCACTTGTTTAACCTCTACACTTTCTTTTCTCCTTGGCATGATTACCAGAAGAGATCCTATGGCCTGATGATTTGAATTCTCAGCCTTTGCCATGTTGTACAAACCCAATTGCAATCCATTAAAGGCTCAATGCAGTAGTATTCCTTGTGAAGGTTCTTAATCTTGTAACAAGGGGAGTCGACAAGTCCTAAGTTGATGATGAGGAGTTCAATTGGCTAGGATTTGTGCTTTTATGACTCTGTCCTTGGATTATTGCACACCATCAGAAGGTTGTGCTGTTATTTCTGCTCTGAATACTTAAGTTTGTGGAGAAATCCACTACCTGTTTGCCACCAAACCTCTTAGAAATGCTCTTGTTTCCTGTGCAATGATTACATATCATTGCCCGTTTAGCCTTTTGTTTTTATTGAGGATAAATGCAACACCAACAAGGTTGGCATGTTCAGTATGATAGCGAAAGTGGTACTTGCTATATGGCTAAACCCTTTTGTTGAACTTTTCTGGCTCATCTCCCTCTCCTACTTTCAAAAAGTGGGGAGCTGACAGTGAATGAGATTAAAATGCAAACTAGGAAAGAGAAGAATCCATGCATTTATCATGAAATGTTTAATGTGTACTCGCCTATTCGGGATCTCACATTGGATTAGACTTTCTTTGTTAAAGTAAGTTCTTTTGAAATGAAACTAGTTGCAGCATCTTGATAGTGAAGCTAATACAGAGAAGCTGAATAGAGTTGCAATGCAGGGACTGAAAGATTTTATGTGCTCTTTTAAGTTAAATATGTGATGATCGAAATTTTGAGCTGAAAATGTAGGAATCGAAGGGCGTTGAAGTGTTTGACCATCTCATCTAAAAGTTTAGGTTATTAGTGAGAGCATATATTTATTTAGTTAATTGTGTTTTCAACACCCTCCCTCACGTGCATGTCTGCATTACTTCTTTCATTAATCAAGCACATTGATCTTATTTTAATAATGGGTGGCGGTGAGACACGAACCCAGGACCTCTGCCTGCTCTGATACCATGTTGAAGTGTGTGACCATCTCATCGAACTACTTAAGTTATTAGAGAGAGAATACATTTGATTAGTTAATTATGTCTTCAACAAAAGGCTTGTGACAACTCAAGTCAGGTAAAGATGTCTCATAACACGTGCAACATCATTAGGTGTCAAAAATTTTACACTTTGCTTATGTGATCGTGAAATAAAATAAAAAAGAATCTTATTCAAAAAGATCTAAAAGAACAAAGAAATAGAAGAGGACAGCAAGTCATTCCCATAGCTGACAGCTGTCTTTTGACAATTGCTATTGGGGCTTTCTACAACAACTAATACTCTTCAATCCCAAACTAGTTGCCGTTGAGTCTATGATCCTCAATATCTGTTCCACTCCATTAGGCTTGTCCCATTCTAATATTTAGAATCCTACCAATTACAGTTTCTTGAACACTAGAGATTCCTTACATTTTCTATGTACAAATATCTAAACAAACTAAAAGACCTGTAGGGAAACACCGAACCTGATGTAAGTCTACCAACACAACTAAGCTTTAATTCCAATTATCGCCTTTTATCGATCTTTTGCTTCCATTATGTGTTGCACTTTCGATAAGTCTGCATGGATTATGATACTGTCTGTGCTGTAGCTAACTTTTTTCATATAATTTAGGGCTACCTTTCCTTTTTAATATTTTCAATCATCATATTGTTGCACTTACAGGGTAGTATATTTGGAGATCTATTAGGACATGACCAAACCATGTCAGGCGACCTTCTTTAGTTTATCCTTTATGCGTGTAGTCTGCTACTTGTACCTCTTCTGTCAAATGTGATCAATCCTATGCACATCTATTTAACATCTGCATTTTGGCGCTTGTGTTGTGGAGAAGTTGGGTGTTAGAGGCCCTACACTCACTCTCTTATAACATTACTGGCCTCTCAACCGTTTTGTAGTTCACTTTGGTACGTACCTCCTTGTTGGGGCATTATGTTGTAAACTGATAATGGAGTAGTTGTTTTCTTTAGGGAGAGGACTCTTAATGGATTTGGAAGCTATTATTCTGCTACCTTAAAGTGAGCCTTTAATAGCATGGCTGATCCACGGCTTTTAGGTCATCAAGACGTCTGAACTCCTCATTTCTTCTCCCTGATGTGCCGGTTTTACATCTATTAATCAAGATTTGCATGGGAAAATGATTCTCACAGTCATCCTTTGGATCATAGCTGGTGTTGCGTATTGAGCAGATTTCTCTTTCAACTGCAAATAATTCCTTACATGTATGAGTGATTAACTTTAGTCCTTGTAGAGCACTGTATGTTTAGCTGAAACATCGGCCCTATCTTGGCCTACAGAGTAAAGCTCAATTCTAGGAATTTCTCTTTGCAGGTGTTAGAAAGGGAGCAGATAATGAAAAAATTTCACGAAGTGACAGCCCAGCTAGAACAAGCTTTAAGTGGAGTTCATTATGAAGAGCTTGACATTTCTGATGAAGTTAAAGAGCAGGTAAAAGCATTACCTTATTAAGTCTTCATTTATTGTGGATGGATACATCTCTTGATGTGCAATGATGCAATTATTCTTTTCCATCTGTGGCTTCAATTTCCAGGTAGAGCTTGTTCTTTCTCAGTTCCAAAGAGCCAAAGGAAGGGTTGATACGCCTGATGCCGAACTACATGAGGATCTATTGTCCATTTATAGTAAGAGTATTGATGCTGCTATAGATCCAGTTGTCCTAAGGCAATTGGTTGAGAAGTTACAGCTGACTGGAATAGATGATCTCACACAAGAGTCATGTGCTTTGCATGAAATGATCACTGCTACTGGCGAAGACATAGAGGAGAGGATAGAGAAGATGTCAGTCATATTGAGTAAAATGAAGGACTTTGTGCTGACTGAGAATCCGGAGAGTGATTCTTCTTCGAGGGAGAAGTCTTCAACTTGTAGTGGACAAGCATCAGGTGCAACTTATAAGGCCCCAGTAATACCTGATGATTTTCGGTGTCCTATATCCCTGGAATTGATGAAAGATCCTGTCATTGTTTCATCTGGGCAGGTACCACTATTGGATCTTTATCTTGCTTTTTTTTTTTCTCCCGTTAAAATTTGTTGCCTTATTATCCATTTCTCTTGCTTCCTGATGACAGCGAAGACGTTTTTACAGAGTCCGTCCGTTTCTTTTTTCTTGCATTTGTGAGGATACATAGTTATTATCTTGTATTGGTGCATGCATGGATCATGGATGTGACTCAGACTGTCAAAACCAGGCCATAGTCATTTCATTCAAGTGCTGCAGGTCCCTCTTGTCTTGTTTCCTTCTTTTTTTTCAGTGAATGGAGTAAATATGACCTAAATGATCATGGAAGAAACTATCCATCTTCTAGCGATAACATGTGTATTAAGTAATAACTCCAATACCAGTGGCTCCTACACCCAATATCTCTCTGGCTCTTGCTAGTAGAGGCAGATGGAACATTTTGCTCCTTTATTATTAATTTTGACAAGCTCTCAGATCCAGCACATTTTTAATCATTTTCCCTGAAGTGCTTTGAAATCAGTTGTATCACTTTAAATAGAGAAAGGAGGAACAAGGCAGACAGTGATTATTGTTTGTTTCTCTTTCAATGTAGACTGATTCATATGCTGAAAAGTATAGACAGACAGGTGATTCGTATTCAATTTTATTGCTATATGGTCCTTGCTGATTTATGAGATTATTTCTTGAGCAATTATATATTCTGCCAAAATCTTGATACAGGATTTATGTCGCATCTATGCTACTTCTCTATGAGGCACATGCCTTATAGACCTCATGTTCATGGAAGATGTGGTTATCATTTCTGTATCGTAGAAATGCCTTGTAGACCTTATGTTCTTGATACGGGATTTATGTCGCATCTATGCTACTGTAATTATCATTTCTATATCGTAGTTTGTTAACAATAAATATGGTTTCCTCCACTCCAGACTTATGAGCGTTCTTCTATTGAGAAGTGGCTGGGAGCAGGGCATAGCACTTGTCCCAAGACACAACAAGTCCTCACAAGCAATACTCTCACTCCAAACTATGTGTTGCGAAGCCTCATAGCACAGTGGTGTGAAGCGAATGGGGTTGAACCACCCAAACGACCAGGTGGTTTACCCAATAAGTCAGCATCCGCATGCATGCCTGCTGAGCACTCAAAGATAGAAGATCTCCTGAGAAAGCTCACATCTGGCAAACCTGAAGATCGGCTCTCTGCCACAGAAGAAATCCGCCTACTTGCTAAGCGCAATGCTGATAATCGTGTTGCAATAGCTGAAGCAGGTGCTATTCCTCTGCTTGTCGACCTTCTTTCCACACCCGATTCTCGGATCCAAGAGCATGCTGTTACGGCACTACTTAACCTTTCTATTTGTGAGGATAACAAACGGAGCATTGTAACATCAGGGGCAGTGCCTGGTATCGTCCATGTGCTTAAGAAGGGGAGCATGGAAGCACGTGAAAATGCGGCAGCTGCCCTATTTAGCCTTTCAGTTATAGATGAAAATAAGGTCATAATTGGTACTTATGGAGCAATTTCTCCACTTGTGACATTGCTAAGTGATGGCACCCAGAGAGGGAAGAAAGATGCAGCTACCGCACTTTTCAATCTGTGCATTTATCAAGGGAACAAGGGCAAGGCAGTAAGGGCTGGAGTTGTGCCCACTCTAATGCAGCTGCTTACTGAACCTCAAGGTGGTATGGTCGATGAGGCACTTGCCATTTTAGCAATATTGGCTAGTCACCCAGAAGGGAAGGCGGCCATTGGAGCTGCAGGGGCAGTTCCTGTTTTGGTAAATGTGATCGCAAATGGGTCTCCCAGGAACAAAGAAAATGCAGTTGCAGTTTTGGTACACCTCTGCTCTGGGGACCAACATCATGTAGTAGAGGTTCAGGAGCTAGAAATAATGGGGCCGTTGCTAGATTTAGTACAAAATGGCACTGATAGGGGCAAACGAAAAGCAACTCAGTTGCTTGAACGAATAAACAGATATGCTGAGCAGCAAAAGCAGCCCCAGGTACATGCTGAAGCTCCAGTCCATGCTCAAATTCATAACCAGCTCTCACAGTCGCCACCCTCATCGACAAATTCTGTGGACAGCTGAATGTTTTTTTTTTTTTTTTTTTTTTCCTGTTATATTTGTCTTTGCTTGTTTTTTTATAGCATTGATTTAAGGAAGGGGTTTAGGTGTGTGAGAATGGGTGGAAGATCACCTGTCACCTCCATCAAATTCTTAATTTATTTTTTGGCGTTGAGGTGTATACACTCCCATGAGAAAAGGCCATGGATTGAGAGTAAAAACTGAAAAAACACAAACAGCTTTGACAATATTGAATGTCAATTGTGCCAATATAATACATGTACAAGTGAAATCTTCCTCAGTTTTTATAGGAGGAGATGCTTTCTATTAGAATAAACCTTGTTCCCTTACTTTCCTTGATCAATCAAATTATTGGTAGAATAAGAAATCAGTATTTTTCCCCAACTCTTGTCAAAACCTGAAAGCAGTACAGCACATATATTCTGTTTGTTGCTCTACTGGGTATCATGGAAGCGGTCTCATTTAATCAGTTCACAATAATTGAAAGTCTACTTTAACTGGTAACAATCTACTTGCTTTACGGACTGTTTCACAATCAACTGCTTGAAAACAGATTGAATTCACTATTGCCAAAATCAGTTTTGAGCTATTCGAGTGGAGCAATCTTTACTTAAAGAGAAAACGATCAAATAATGTTTTGCATATATGAGAAGATTTATGGTCATAATACTTAACTTTAACACAAATTTATTAATACGAGCTTGTGAGCACCTTGATTTTTTTACCGGGTGCCTGCTACGTTTAATAAATACAATCGCATAACTTTTCCCCCCAATCAAGAGTTAAACATATGGGAATCGACTACCCACAAGATATTTACTGCTTCCGATCAACACAAGTAACGCATAACTTTGCTCGCCAATCGGGTAGTTTCTTTTGTGTTTGTGTTGGATACATTCATAATCTTCAAGGGTTACACGCAATTTATTTATCACTCTTAGGTGCTTGACCTTTAATATAAATAGTCCTTCAAGTTAAAGTGGGTCACTTTTAGTCCATGGCTACAAAAACATATAAAGATAACGAAACAGTCAAAACTAAGTTAAAATAACGTCCATGTGAATGCCAATTGGACGAAACGATGAGCCACCGGCATCTTCATCTTATTTTAAAGGCATAATATCTTTGACATGAATTATTAGTTATATTCTTAAACTACTCGTAGTGTTAATTTTTCCCTAAACTTGGCTATTCGACAACAGTTATCCCTGGACGATCTCATCCTAGAAAGAGGCATACACGCACTGCCGCCTGTATTTTTGTGTCCATGCAGCATTTTTGATAATAAAATATTTTTTTACTTATTTAAATGTATTAATTAATTAGATCATCGTTTTCGGATAAAATTTGCAATAAAACTTAGCTAGAACTCTATTAATTAGGCTAATACTTTTTGGCTAAATATAATGAAGTTTCAGTTAAAAATTTCAAATTTTGCCTAAGAAAAAAAGAAATGCATAGTTGAAAAAAATAGACATTGCATCTAAAAAAGATATAAAAAGATACACAGTTTGAACTTCATAATTTTGGCTAAATTTTTTTACTTAGCTAATGGATCTCTAAGCAAGTATTTTATACAGACTTTTCCTGAAAATAAAGAATACACTGCCAAAATAAAATGGTCGCATCTAAAGAGGAAATTGAAAAAAATTATACAATAGCAATTTTATTATTTTCTCTATATCTTTTATATCTGGTAGACAATAATTGAGCTCTAGCCAAAATTTATATACTGACTTGACATGAAAATAAAAATACAAAGTTAAAATAAATAGCTACTGCATATGAAGAAAAAAGAAAAAGAAATATATAGTTGGTATTCTATTATTTTGGTTAGAACTTGTTTATTTGGTAAAATGATTGAGTTCCAGCCAAATTTTGCAAATTTGGCCCCAAAAAAAAAAGAAATACACAGTTGCAAGAAATAGACATTGTATTTATAGAAGAAAAAGAAAAAAATATCTATAGAAGAAATTAAAGGAAAATAAATAATTAGAGTAAATTATGCATTGTATATTAAGATGAAACTAGAAGAAATATACAATTGTAACAAATAAATCATTGTATATGATTATGTGATAATTTCACGGCTACACAATAGCCCATTTGGAAGTTGATTTTTCAATATGTTTTCACTCTCACACGCCTATAAAAGAACGTACCTATGTCTTTGCTACATCAGCGTTTATGGGGGTAACAACTATCAAATAATCAAGCTTAGGGGGATAATTATGACCACAAATAATTTAGGGGTGCAACTAATAATCTGTGTCTAGTTTAAGGGGGTTTTAGGAATTCTGCCTATTTTAAATACAAAAATTCGCTTAAAGCCGTCCGAAAAAACCTACTGAAATCGATCGGTAATGGCCAATAAGCGTCTGAAATGGGACCAATTACGTGTGGTCGGTAGAGCATACCAACCAAAGTTGATCGAAAATTACCGATCAACATCGGTCGGTCAGTGTAAACGACCATCTAAATTACCAACCGATATTGGTCGGTATTGTTGAATTTTGGTAATTAACGTGCATTAACCGACCAACATTGGTCGGTATTTATCAATTTAATTTTTTTTATCTTTACCGATCGAAGTCGGTCAGTTTTCTAGGCATAAATTTGGCAGAAAATGATGTTTTGGTAGCTACACCACCTGCCAAATTGAAAAACATATTCAACATACCAATAACCCCCAATTCACATCAAATAACCTCCAATTCACCACAAATCCAACCACCCATACAGCCATATCTACCAAACATCCCAAACAAACCCCTAAAACAAACAAGTTCAATTAAACATTCCAATTCAAAAACAATAAAAACTAAGTAATTAAAACAAGTTAAAAAATGTTCTTTCACATTAATAACAAGTTCAATTAATCTAGTTCAAAGTATATCAAACTACTATTCAAGGGGTATTTTTCTATTGCATCACCACTATCTGATGAACTTTCATCTAGAAGACGGTAAGAATGGTCTTGTGGAGGACGGGAAGAACAATTATATGGAGGATGGGCAGAACCATCACGAGGATGACGGGAGGAACGATCACGTGGAGGTCGGGCCTCTGGCGATGACTTACGAGACCAGGGCAGTGGAAAAGCTCCAGTAGAAAGGAGAGTTCTGATCTGACCTTGCATACTAAGAAATTGTGCATCTCTAAGCCTTTCTCTTTCCTTGGTCGCTTCAAGCTCAGATGTAAGCCTTGTCACCTTCTCCTGCATAGCCAAGAGGGTCTCCTTATTAAGTGTCTCACCTGTAATTACCCGACCGGTCGTTTTATTTTTTAGATCCCTGTTCCCTTAATTAAGACTCCCCTTATATGTTTTTATTGTTTTATGACTAACGGGGATGGTTAGTTCGGGTTGAAGTCGGAACACTTAGCTCCTTAATATTGTCTTAAAAGGGGTTAATGTGCGGAACATTTTTGAACTTGGAAGAATGGTTGAAGCAGCAGGGATATGGTGCGTTCGCATCTGCGAAAAATTCGCCGCAGGTGGGCACCACAGAAGCGGTTGGCTAGCCGCACGTGCAAAATTTGCCAAGATGGGCTGAGTCCGCAGGTGCGGACGTGTGGGAGCAGGCGTGCAATCGCAAATGCGGTTAGTGGTCTGCAGAAGCGGCCTGGAGCTAAAGGGGCAAAGGCACAGGTGCGAGGACTCGACCGCATTTGCGAGCCCGCAGATGCAAAGAAGGCGTCGCAGAAGTGGAAGGAGGCCATCTGGGGAGGACCGTATCTGCGATGCATTTTCCGCAGATGCGGAGCCGCAGAAGCGGAACCACTGGGAGGCAAAGGGGGCATTTAAGTCAGGACTAAGGCTATTTTGGTTCATTTCTTTCATCTCTTGGGCGATTTTGAACTCTTTGAAGAGGGGTTTTCACCTAGCTATTAAAGGTAAGTAATTTCTGCCAAATGTAAGTTAAATGCATAGGTTGTGGGTAGATTTTAACATGTAAAATTGTAGAAATTTTGGGTTTAGTAGAAAAACCTAGATTTTGGATAAAGATGGGATTTAACCACGAAAATGATTATGGAATTGGGTGAAAATTATATATTTGAGTTCGTGAGGTTATGCGTAACATTCATCTTCGAAAATTTCCGAAATTCGGGCACGTGGGCCCAGGGGTGAATTTTAGGAATCTTCTAATTTGGGTTGGGTAATTACTCTAATAGCTAAATTATTAACTTTTGAGTGTATATTGATTAATTTATAATATATTTGGCCAGTTTCGGATTGTTCGGCACCAAGTTGAGGCCTTAGAGTGAATTTATGGCCGAAATGTGAGCTTTGAGACGAGGTTAGATTCAAATTTATTAAACTTAAATTGGCCTCATTTTTCCTCCCCTTTCACTTTTTGTATTTGATCATATAATTTTCGCTATTAAACTCATACTTACGTGTAATGTTCTATTTCAAAATGTGGAGACTCTGGTGGATCTTTTAAGGTGGATCCTGAGTACCAAAATAATTTGTAAGATTAAGGTGCCGCCATAATAATTCTTCAGGTATAAGAATCTTAGCTCATCTCTAAGGAAAATTTATGTTGTATCAATTTCTCTTACAATTATCTTTGCTATTAATGGCAGGCATATTTTGATTGTGTTAACCGTTCTGCAACTCAAAATGAACTGAAGTCACATTCAAATTAAGAGATCCCTCAGTGATTAAAATTTCTTTTACAAATGAACAAGAAACATATGTTTTTCTTTTATATTCTCTAGTGTTACTACTACTTGGGTTGGTTTAATACTTTAAGTCAACCTGGCTAACATTTTTTTGCCGCCTTTTTGTGCTTTCATTGACTATAACATGAATCTTTTCTGTTACATGTAGTGTAAATATTCATTTAAAAGAAATATAAAATATTTTTTTGGTAGTTTCCGTCTGCGATGGATGGTTTTGTCGTGATTCGGAATCCCAACCTCGGGATCGTGATGGCGCCTAACATCCACTTGCTAGGCAAGCCGACGTAACATAGTTAATTAGTCAAATTTTAACAGTTTAAAACAAAGTGATGATAAATATCGAGGGATAGGTACTCAAACTAATACAACACCAACATAAGTCATGTAATAACATCTACTCCCAAAGATAAGGAGTCACGAGTACACAAACTACTAGAAATTCTACAAATAGAGTATGAAATAAATACAACTGTTTCGAATGTATGAACAGTAAAAGAGAAAAGAGGAAGGGGACTTCAAGGTCTGCGGACGTCAGCTGATCTACCTCAAGTCTCCAATGTGATGATTCGAGCTAGTGCACCTCACATACTGCTGGAACCAGTATCAAAATCTGCACAAAAAGTGCAGAGTGTAGTATGAGTATAATCGACCCAATGTACTCCGCAAGTGTCGAGCCTAACTTCGACAAGGTAGTGACGAGGCTATGATAGGACACTCACATAATTAAACCTGTACAAACATAGATATATGTACCAAAATAGAGATTTAATATGTACAATTGGGAGGGGACATATAAAAAGGGGGACAAGATACGACAACTACAACAGGAATGACAACACAAGACAGTCAAATAAATCATCAACCAATAAAGACAGACAAAGATATCGAATAAATATGGAACGACATCACCGTTCGTGCTTTTACTCTCAACCTTGCCATGAAATAATGACATAAGTAGAATGAAATGGCAAGGCATCACCCTTCGTGCTTTTACTTTCGATTTGCCCATGTGACAATAAATAATTGATATAGATGGCACGGCATCACCCTTCGTGCTTTTTATCTCTTCCTCACTTATATATTAATCAATAAATAAAGTAATAAAATGGCACGGCATCACTATTCGTGCTTTAACACTCTCCCTTACCATGTATTAATGAATATAAAAATTCGGGAGATAAATAATGCAGAGGATGTCTTTACGTCAATAATGATTCCAAGATACCAAACCTCAACTTCCAAAATACTCAACCATTACAATTAATCCATAAATACGGAAGGAACAATCAAATAAGTAATAATCTAATCTAAGCATGGATGTCATAATTAAAGAGGCAATAAATCACAAGGAAACAAGTTCTACCTGCATGCTTTAATCCAACAATAACGCATAAGTACTCATCACCTCACACCTACGTTGTACCCACACATTAAATACATAGCAAATAGGCAAACAAGTCATAATCCCTCATGTCCGGACCTTTCCTCTAAAATCTGCCTCCCAACCAATTGCATCTAACCAAAATCGACTCAATAACATCAAATAATGCTAGGGAATCAAATTACAATATATAAAGTTAAGATCTTTACACTTTTCCCCAAAAGTCAACCCCGGGCCCGCTTGGTCAAAACTCGAGATTCAGACCAAAACTCATTTACCCATTCACTCCCGAGCCCTATTATGTAATTAGTTTCTAAATCCGACCTCAATTTGAGGTCTAAATCCGAAATTTGTAAAAAATCCCAATTCTTTCCAAATCCCTAATTTTCTACCATAAAAGGGCAAAGGTTAAGGCTAGAAATTAATGGGTGAGATAGAAATGGAAGAAAATAAGTTAAAATATACTAACCTATGAAAGGATGATGAATTTTCTCTTCCAAATTGCCTCTAGACCGAACTCTAATGAAAAGATGGTGAAAATGGGTGAATTTTTTTTTTTTAGAAGTTTAAATGACTAGGCGTCAGGTGTTCACCGCGATCGCGAGACACCTGATTCGTTCATGAAGGACAGTGCCCAATTGGCTTATGCGATCCCGAAATACTCTACGCGTTCGCATAGGCTTAGCCCACCTTGCCTTGGCATTCGCGAGCCTAGGCTCGCGTTCGTGCAGAGTAAATCCATTTCCCAGCGCCCGCCTCTCTAATGCTACGCGTTCGCGATGTGTGGTCGCGTTCGCGAAGGCCAGTCCCCCCACTTCTCTGTGTTCGCAACCAAAGCCTCGCGTTCGCATTGAGTAAAATCCACCCCCAGTCCCAACTAGTCTTCGCGATAGTGGGAGTATCTTCACAATCGCGAAGAAGGATTCATCAGACACCAGCAGAAGTCAAGAAAACAGAAATTTCTAAGTTCAAACACACCCGTAGCCTATCCGAAACTCACCTGAACCCCTCGAGCTCCAAACCAAAAATGCATGCAAGTCCAAAAACATCCTACGAACTCGCTCGCACAATCAAAACACCAAAATAATACCTAGAACTACGAATCGGACACCAAAACGAATGAAATTTTTAAAGAAACTTAAGAACATGAAACTTTTCAACCGAACTTCCGGATCACGTCAAATCAACTCCATTTTGCACCAAATTTAACAGACAAGTCATAAATACAGTAATGAACCTATACCAAGTTTCGGTACCCGAATACAGATCCGGTAGCAACAAAGTCAAACTACGGTCAAACTTGAATTTTCTTTAAACCTTTAAACTCTTAGTTTTCAACAAATGGTGATAATTCGAGTTAGGGACTTCCGAATTCGATTCCTGGCATTTGCTCAAGTCCTAAATCATAATACGGACCCACGAGACTGTCAAAACACGGATCCGGATCCGTTTGCTCAAAATGTTGACCGAAGTCAACTCAAATGAGTTTTAAGGCACGATTTCACATTTTTATCGAATTTTCACATAAAAACCTTCCGGAAAAAGACACAGACTTCGCACGCAAATCGAGGAAGGCTAAAACGGAGCTACTCGAGGTTTCGAAATACATAATTTAAGGTTAAAACTGTAAATGACCTATCGGATCATCACAGTTTTTTGGTCGCTTTTTTGGACTGACCAACGCTGGTCAGTAGGCGTCGGACGGATTTTACCGGATTTCTGGTAGTGAAAGGTAAAACTAAATCGTCCCTTTTTCTATCCGACGCCAAACAACTTTAATTTCTGGCCTGAGCATCGTATCTCATCTCGTACTTACTTTCTTAAGGTGAACACATAATTGTAGTTGGGAACGAAATTACGATTGTATTCAAATGCCAAATCAATAAACACGATAAAGTGATCTTAATAATGTGTTCAAAAGATCGGGAATAATCTTAACAACTTAGTTGGTTAGCTTTCTGAACGTTGACCTTGTTGGTTAGGGTTCAATTCTCAACCTTGTAATCTCCTAAAAAAGATAATGTTACAACTGCTCAAAGAAAACGGTCATAAATGAAGTATAGGTCATTAAAAATATCATTTCAGGGAAAGCGGTCTATATGGTCAGTAGTTCTTTTTATTCCAACTTTGCAGTTCATCTCTTCCTCTTTTTATTGCTTTGATTTTCTTAAATCTTCAGTTCATCCGTCGCATTTATTCCAATGTAGTACTTGGCATTCGCATTTATATAAATAAATAAATAATGTATAAACAAGAAATAGAAGATACGAAGAGGAGGTTGAAACTTGAAAGGGGTGGAAGATGAAGCAGTTCGTCTCATTTTCCACTGCCGTATGTCCCTTAGAACATGGAGGAAATTATGGCGCCCTTTCATAAGTTCATTAATATATTGTATTTCCATTTACTTAACAAGAGGTAGACGCGGCGAAGTCAATTGGCGAAAGGGAAATGTGGAGATTAGGTTCTGTATTTCCTTCCTATGTGTACTTTCACATTGAATTTCAAAAAGAGAGAAAGATTTTGTCTAACTCCGCCATATTAGGGTGGTCTTTTACTAAAAAGAAAAGTACAAGCCTCTAAGCAGATTCTCTTCCTTTAGGACATCGAGTGATCAGCTAATTACAAAATAAGTAGGCGTTTGGATATAGTATTAATTTGAAACTTGAAAAAAAAGAGTTTTTTGAAGTTGTGTTGACAAATAATTTTTGGATGTTGAAATTGTGCTTGGACATGTATTTTACTTGAAAAATAATTGAGGTTTTGTGAGTGGAAGAAAAATTTTCAACAAAAAACTGGGCCAAACTAGTTTTTGGAACTTGAAAATTTTTCTTCAATTTTTTTTTCAAAAATTGATCAAATTCCATGAACAAATAATATTTTTAATTTTTTTTTTTATTAAAAAGTAAAAATAATCTATATTCAAACAGGAGTAAAAGGGAGAATATTCTTTTGCGAATTTAATTTCTATACATGACTGTGTAAAAGGCCTAGGATGAATTCAAATTAAAAAATATGATCACGGAGATTCAAAAAGCCGACTCTAACTAGTATTGGGACCGAAACATATTTCTTATGTTGTTATAATTGGTGGTGTTGTTGTTGGCAGATCTAAGAATTTTATTACATAATTAGGATATTAAAAAAAATTATTACATCTAATCATCATAATAAGTGAAAGTAGTAATCTTGAAAATTATATATATATATATATATATATATATATATATATATATATATATATATATATATATATATATATATATAAAATTGCAACATATTAAAATATTGAAATAATATAAAAATTATTTACACTATTAATGTATATACAAATTAAATTAAATTCCTGCTATTACAAAACGTTTGCCCTAAAGCCTTTACTAACCCTTCTCGCAAAGACCAGCGAGAGATGTAGGTGCTGTACGTAGAAAAAGCGAAAGCTGGACGAAGGAAACAGAGAGTAGCCGAAAGATAAAACAGTATCACTCTTATCCATGCCCAGTGGTGTGGTGTGGTGGGGCGTCATAAAAATCTCTCAAATTCATGCATACATACATCAACCTTTAATTTGTTGTTTCTTCCACAAGCATATATATAAATATATATATATATATATATATATGTGTGTGTGTTATATAAATCACCACATTTAAATCCACTGCTTTACTAAAATACACAGTCAAGAAAAAGGTTTGAAAGTTTTTTTCCCCTTCTTTTTCTTATCTGGGGTTGGAAATGGCGAACGCGGGATGAGAGAAATAGGGTTAACGAGAGCTTACTTTATTATGATAATATATGGCGTAGTAGGATTTTTAAGTATAGAGGCTCACAATATATATTTTTTAGCACACTTAATGAATTTTGAACCTATGATATTAGATTAGTTATCATTTCTATTTGTTACACATTTATCTCAGTTTAATAGTTCAGCAGAATCTTATCGCTTTATTCAAACCCTCGTTGCTCGAGATGTAGTATCGGTCCTTGCAAAAGTTAAAAATTCCTCCCTCTGGTCTTCCTTTATCTTTTTAGACCACCATCTCTCCAGTTGTATACTTTACTAGTACTATGCTTTTTCTGTTCATGTAATTATGAATTTTGAAGATTTGCCTCCAACAAATTATCCTTTTATAATTAACAAACAAAATCGATTTGACCTAGCTATAGCTAGTTTGCTGCTGTGAACGTGGGGATGATATCATGTCAATGATAGTATTCTCTCTTCTCTCTTTAACGGAATATGATGACTCTGAGATGAGAGAATCCTTCTCTTTTTCTTCTTTCGAGTTTCTCTCTGTGATTGGATTTTCTTGTGTTTTGAGTGCATGTGGTATAGAACAGTTGCATGGTTTTTAGTGGAACTTTGGCGTTTTCTTTCTTTGACTAATGCTTTATCTCTTTATGTTCTCTCTAAATCTTTTCAAGCATCTCACTTATCCCACTCACAACCGACAAGATAATGCTCACTTATAATCTTGTCATAGTTTAAGAACCGTTCCCAAAAATTCAATCATATGAAAATACTACGCAAAAATTTTAGAAAATTTAAGCGACATACATATAGAAGTATACCGTGCACTCATAACTAGACTCCTGAGCTTTGAAGATAAAATCGTAAAAGCTTAGTTCCATTGCTTTCTCCTTTTTTGACCGGCAACATCTCGGTCTGAAAATTTTCAACTGAAATTTATCAGTTTTATACTATCAGATTATTTAAAAGGCAATTATTAAATGGAATTAGTGAAATAAGGGGAATAACCTTTTGCATGAGGTTATCAAATTGCATCGCCAGTGTAAAAATTCAAGAAATTGTCCGTGGATATAAGTTAATCCGAATATAAAAGATCAAGTGGCAAGCTGAAAACAGAAGTAGTTCAAACTTGATCACAAGAATGGAACTATTCGTGTATGAAAGACTTCAGCATATACTGATCAATATATAGTACTCCACATAAGTTAAAATTTCTCTTCTCTTACATTTCAGATAATGAAAGTTGAAATCTATGAGATTATATAACTCCATTAAATAAGAAAATCTAATGTAAGTATTTTTACTCAAGAGATAAACTTCATACAGATAGCATTGAGAATATCACTGAACTTAACAAAGAGACACAAAGGCAGATGTGGCGAGGTAGTGTTGGGATCACGATATCAAATGAGTTACTAAATATTATCACAATACTACTTGATGGAAACAGTTATAATGTCAGAACCCGAACTTACAAACCACTTCACAAACCTTGTTAAAGAACCTCCAAAAAATTACAAGTGTCCAATGAAACAAACAGACAAAAAATTCAAATATGCCATACATATATATATATATGTTTAATTTAGACCAATCCACACAACCTAGCTACCCATGCATCTCTTCTTTTCTTGTAACATTAACATTTAATCCTTCTTCAGCCAAGTAGACATTGACTTAAGATTGAAAGAAGGGTAGAAGCTTCAAGTTTCAAGCTTACATGAAATCAAAGGAGATGGCCAGCAGAAGAGGAATTGAGACCAGAAAACCCTGTCCATGCATTTCCACCCCAATATTGATTATTCTCCATAGTTCCCAAAAACTGTTTTGTGGAATTTAACCCTTGATTATTTTCCTCCATTCTCACTACTGAATCTTGGTGAGAAATCCCAGACGATGTTGCTTCAATTCCTTCACCTTGAAAAGGGTACAAATTTGTGGCTGCCAAAGATGGCAATCTCCACTGATGATGATGATGATCAGATCCTCCAGTAGTGGCTGCTTGTAAATTGTTAGTACTATTACTCCCTATTTGGAATCCCATTTCATGACCAAGTCCCCCATTGTTTTGTGTAGAAACCAAAGGAGGAGGCTGAAATCCTCCATATTGATGATTTAGGTTTTGGAAGGCAGCCATGAGAGGAGTTAAATGTGTGGATGACTGTGAAAAATGTTGGCCAGTAATTTCTTTGCTGCAGCTTGAAGGACTTGCACTAGTTGAAGTGGAAGTAGTACCTATTTGTCTCTCCGCAGTGTTGTTATTGCCAGCGGTCTTTGAGCTGTTGTTAGTGCTTTTGCTTCTCTTGTTTCTTCGGCATCCTCCTCCCACCGGGACGCTCCTCAGAGCACCCCCTCTAGTCCAGTAACGACGACAATTCTTACAGAAGTGTCTGGGCTGTGCAAGGTTGTAATTATTGAAGTAGCAGAACTTAGTATTCGAGGAATCACACCTCGGACACTTTAGTCCAGCTTCCGGCAGTGGAATCTTTGCTAATCGGGCTCGATCAACCATGGAACCAGGCCTGATCGAGCCTGGACTCCCACTCACCTGAGCGGGTGGGGCCGCTGTTGGAAGCTGGGAATTTTCGAGCCCAGGGTTTCCTTGTTGATGGTGATCTAGCTGCTGTAACTGAAGAACATCAAGAGGATGAAAAAGAAGAAAGTTAGAGAATTTCACAACTCTCAAGTACTCATCTATTATTGGTATATTCAACAAAAAGACTAGTAGAGAATATGAATATTACTCTCTTTAATCTGCTTTTTTTTTTTGTTAGTTGAAGAAGATGTATGAGTGGGGGGAATTAAGATTAAAGCCATACCTGTTGCAAATTGGGATGATCTAGATAGACTGGAAAAGATGAGAAACTCATGGTTTCTTTCTTTGATCTTTATCTCTTTTGTAAAAGGTTGATGAATTTTTTTGGAAATATGTGGTGGAGAGAATCACACTAAAGAGAGGAGGGGAATAGAATACCAGAGCCCCAATAAAAAGAAAGGAAATGAAAGGAAAAGAGAGAAGGAAGATGAAGGCAAGAAAGGGGGAAAGAGAGAGTTTTAGTTTTATTTTCTTCTCTCGTTCGTTCCCTTTCTCTTTTTGTTTTTACTACTACTACTATATTTTTAGGGTTTTGTAATTTGAGTGGGGGGAAGTTCCTTCGCATCTAAGCTTTCTTTGTTGATGCCCTTGGACTACATATTGTTATTATTATTAGTGCTCGATAAAAAGGAGAATTGTGAGTCCTCTCTCTCTTGCATTGTGTAATATTATTTCAGCTATAGCTTTTTATGGTGGGATCCTCTTACGTATTTGAAATTCTAAATAGGGTCATAGTAGCTCCATAATAATCAAGAGTGAATAGTCTTTGGACCCCTTTTTTGCTTTAATTTGCTTAGCCTTGTTTGGGATAGAGATAATATTGTTAGCTAACTACTGTTACTACTTTTTATGGTACCCTTGGGTAAGCCCTAGAGTTAGGTTTCTTCTCCTCCTCTTCTTCTGCTTTTCCCCCTTGTCTGTTTATATCTTCTAAAGTTTATGGGTAGCTTTCTTTAATTGACCCACATGCAATTTGATGACAATTAAGTAATTAAACAAGGAGAGATGTTCCAAACGCAAATATCACAACAGAAAATCTTAATTCTAACATTGGTGCCAATTGAGCATTCATGGAGTTTTTTTTAATGGAGTTCAAACCTAGAGAGAAAGAAAAATCAACGGTCTAGTTCCCACAGTAGGTTATATTGAAGTGAAATATCACTTCAAATTAATGAATTTAAGTTATGCATACCATCAGTGTATGTTATTAATTTTTATACTGTCAAGTCATCTTTATCTCTAGTAGCATGTAAGTCAGTCTTGTTTTTAAAATTCCAAATATCACATTTTAAGAATACTTATCTTTAGATATCTTTTGGGTGATTTGATGGTGTAAAAATTTGCCTACTCTAAACTCTCATAAATACATGGCACAATATATATTTTCATAAGAAATCACAAAAAGAGTGAACTTTTGATATCATAAAGAGTTTTCTACGTATCGACAAAGTTACCTAAAACAAAGCTAACAGTTCATAATAAATAAGATTAGTAATTTGAAAACTAAAGTTGGTTATGCTTTAATTTACAAAGGTTGACTATATTGATAGTGTAAGCGCTTTTTTGTAGAGCATATTTAAGTGAATCCGGAACCAAAATAACTTAAAATTCAACTTGAAGAACCAAAGTACATACGCATGACCCTCCTAGCCAAATGTCCCAAGCTAATGATCATCTAATCAATTTTCACGAGGTATAGTGGATGGTAGGCATGCGCTATGCCTATTCACCCATTATAACACTGTAGGCAGTGAGTCCGTTGGCCTATCTTCTTCAACTTCTCTCTCATTTTTTCTCTTTTTAGCTTCATCTTAGATTAGTTATGTCTAATGCTTCACAAAATTCAATGCATTTCATAGAATGTCATATTTATCACTTTGGAGATTACTTTAAGTTGAGGGCTTCAACGATTGATAAGAATCCTGGTCGAAGATTGCGGGGCTGCAAACTTTCAAAAGTGAGTAATTTTTGTCGATTAAGATTTATATAGAATATGAGGTGAAAACTTATTATTTCGTGAAAAATAAAAAGGCTTGCAACTATTTTAGATGGCACGATGATGAGCCAACGATTAACCAAGACTTGTCGTTAAAAAGTCCCATATTGATATCATGACAAAATAATATGAAGTTTGAATAATAGTTCAAACGCAAAGAAGCCGAAGAGGACATGAATTTTCTTAGAACAATACTGAAAGAATCAGAATAAATAATAGAACACCCAAAAGATAGGTTGATCGAAATTGAATATGAGATAGATCATCTGGAGAAAAAAATGAAGATGAAAAGTAGAGGGATCGTCTAAAGTTGATATGTGATTTATTGTTGTTGTTTTTGATTAGGAATGTTGTATTGTTAGTTAGATTATTTGTGTCGTTTATGTTACACCACGTACTTTCATGTTTGAATCGTCTTAAATGAATCAATTTGAGTCAGAGAGTTGAAGGACCTTTACAAAGATAATGATGGGTCAAAACAAGTTTTAAGGAACTATCATGAGGGTTGGAAGGTTTAGAAGCTAAACGAAACGAAGAAAATAAGTATCGTCAAAAGTCGGCAAGTTGAAAATATTATAACCCGTATTTTTGGGGTGAGTCTATGGTGCTTAACATGATAAGAAGGTGATTTTATGTGGTATTTTAGTTGTATGATAGTCATGTAATTAGTTTTGAAGTCAAGTGAGTTGTGAAAAAAAAATCGACGAAAGAGTTCACAAGTTATGTTCATAAATTTTACTGAAATTTGGGTATAATATCGCTGAGCGTTTTCCCCAATATACTTGGATTTAGGGAGTTATCCACCCACCAAATTGCGAGTCTAGTTTCCAAGGCATTAAACCTTTCATCGATATGACATCGGAGTATAGAGATATTCGCATTTTTGCGAGACTGCACAAGCAGCTCCCTTTGGGACCCACAAAGTCGGTGGAGGCTTATCTTGCTATTAAAGTAGAGGCCTTCATCTCCAAGCCTCATTTTGGATCCAAATCAGATCTAAAACTCTATCTAGGCCTCATAAACATATCCTTAGGGTTTGAAATCCTAATCAAAGGCGGAGAAGGTGAAACAAGTGGATTCAAGCCTTAGGAACCCGAACTAGTATATAGTTTGCCACTTTCTCTCTTTGTGGCTGATTAAAGAAAACTTGGAAACGAAGTGAGCTCTATAAATTATGGATTTGTCTGCTATAACTCATTTTATTCAACCCTCTCCTTGGGTTGAGTCATTTTTAGACCATAGCAACCCTAGATGTTAAAAGAAAACATGTTAAACTTGAAGTTGGAAGTATGTTTGAGGTGTTGTGTTTACGGGACTGTTTTGGATAGTTTTTGAGCTAGGTTTTAGCTAGTTTTTGACGTAGTATCTTGGATGTGTTGTTTATGTTTCTCTTGTTGGTTTTGGTGTTGCTTTGAATTAAAAAGAAGTGATAGAGGTGCTGCCCAATTTTTTAAAAATCATAGGTATATTGTTGTTGATTGTTTGAGCTTGGTATGTTGCTGAGAATGTATTGTAAGATGTTGTGTGTGTTTTTGTTGTTTTTTAGACTTAATGAAGAGAAGAAATTAAGGGAAGATATTGTCTGATTTCTTATAGAACGAGTTTGTCACTCGAGAAAAGTTGTTAAATTCATTATAGTAATATTGGTGTCCTTATTGTTGATTCAAGATTCAGAGTAAAGGAGGCTAAGCTCGAGTGAATACATAAGGATTTAGTATAAGATATGTGAGACTATCTCTTTCTTTCTTTTGCACGACTTCGATTGTACTAACATAAATGAATGAGCTTCCAAAGATATTCCACTCTTAGAAACTAGCAGTACTTACATTGTTTCCCTTCTTATGGAAAGATTGATATTGATGTAGCTTCTTTTATTCTTATGTTATCAAATGATGTTGGTATTTCTTGATTCTTATAAGATTCATGATAACGAGTTAGCTCTAATAACGTATACGGAGGTTACCTAACTCACTCCGAAAGGTTTAAAATGTGATTCCATGAGTCTACTATGTATTATATATATGCTATTTTACTCCACCGAGCCGCGTTATAGTCGGCCGGGTACGACACTTATTGTGCAACACTGATCAGTTGGATTCCACCGAGCCTTATGATGGCCGAGTACATTTTTATTGAGCCTAATACGGCGGAGTACGATATGATGATGATGCCCACCTAGGCGTATGTTTTTAAAAGTGTATATATATATATATATATATATATATATATATATATATATATATCGCCCTCAGAGGCACTTAGATGTTACAGGTTATATTTTCTCTATCTCTCTTTATATTACTGTTCTTATTTATAATTTTTCTGCCTTACATACTTAGTACTTTATTCGTACTGATGTCCCTTTTGCCTGGGAACGCGTGTTTTATGCCCACAGGTCCCGATAGACAGGTTGACAGTCCTCCTAGTAGGTTACCAGCTCAGCAAAATGTGTTGTTGCACTCCATTTGCTCCGTAGTTACCTTTTTAGAGTCAGTATGCTTATGTACATATGTTATGTGTATGACTATGTGTCACGATCCCAATTTTCCACCTTAGGATGTCGTGATAGAAGCTACTCTCTAAGACTAAGTAAGCCTAACATGTATAGAGAAATAGCGAAAATAATAATAGAACATTGATTTAAACCATGAAAACCATCATAATAGAACTCAACAGTACAACTAACAACAACTCCCCAAAACCTGGTAGAACAGAGTCATAAACTCTACAAGAATGTACTAATAGTCTCGTAATACAACACTGTTTTGGAAAAAGAAATAAACCGTAGAATATCTATGAACAGAAGGTGATTTTGAGGCCTGTGGATGTCGCACAGGTATACCTTGAAGTCTCCAAAAGCAGCTAGTCAATCAACCTCTAGCGTCTGGCATGGGTGGACATACCTGGATCTGCACAAAAATATGCAGAAGTATAGTATGAGTACACCACAATGGTACCCAATAAGTACCAAGCGTAACCTCGGTAAAGTAGTGATGAGGCCAGGTTAAGGACATGATAAACTAAAAAAATATAATAATGAGAAGTAATGAAAAGTGGAGAAATGAAATAACGAAGCAATTTGATAACGTAATCTAACCACAGAATTATAAGCATAAAAATAACAAGGAGGCAAATAATGAGAACCACAAATAGTCAAATATGGAAAAACTGATAAGACAAGGAAGAACAAAAGCAACAAGAATTGTTCAACCAATAACTCTTTTCAATATGAAATGCACAACAAGAATCACGACCGAGGTACCGCCTCATATTCACACTTCACAATTTCAGTCACAATCGTTCCTAATACTGTCGCGTGAGCTTTACATTTAGATAGTTTTGAAAATATTTTTCCCGAAATAGTTACACGCATTTTAGCCTACCTTATGCGGCTTCAAGTAATTTACTTACTAGCATCATGCACATAAATCCCAACTTATGCCGCCGCATACACATTAACCCATATCCTTATACCGTCTCATGCGTATCAATATCACAACACAATAACAACTCGCACTACAAGTGCCCATATGCCACAACTTGCCAAAATCAACAATATTGATGGTTCCACTTCAAATAACCCAGGGCTCGATCACAATATGCACAAGAATCTTAACAATAACAAAATGAATAGGAATTGTTTAACATGAAAGATATCTCAACAATTAACAACTTCATCTCAATGTGATAACGACTTTCACAACCTCAACACGAATGACTCAACAAGAAGATATTTCTCGAAATAACAACTTCAAGTAAAAGTAAGTCAATAATTAAAGATACAACAAGGCAATAAGGAAGTCATTAACTTCAACTAAAGCATATTAGATCAAAATAACAAATAAGAGGTACAACAAGTGTTAACAATGTCAAATAAAGCATGTAAGGATAGTTTAACACATGTAATAATTGATTAAAAATGAGGCATATAACATATTATGAAAATTCAATTTAAGGTATGGAAAAAGTCTAAATAACCTAAACCGGTCAATTACCACATATAGCCCATGTATCCACTCGTGACCTTGCATACACGACTTTCACATAACACAAATAGCACAATCAACCCAAATCCTAAGGGGTATTTCCTCCACACAAAGTTAGACAAGATACTTACATCAACTAGGCCAACTCAACCCTCGAAAATAACTTTTTCCCTAAAATTAGCCTCCACACGGCTCAAATCTAATCAAAATTGACTTAATAATACCAAACAATGCAAGAGAAATCAATTACAATAGATAAAGCTATGATCTTTACACATTTCCCAAAAAGTCAACAAAATTCAACCCCGAACCCGTCCGGTCAAAACTCGGGTCCAAGGATAGATTCCGACTACTCACAACCCCACAAATCCGTATATGTGATTAGTTTTCAAATATGAGTCCAAATCGACTCTCAAAACTCAATATTGTTCAAAAATTAAATTTTTTTTTCTAATTTTTCCTCTTTGATTCTCATAAATTTGATATTAAAACTAAGACATATTCATGAAATATAGTAAAAAATTGATTATAATCACTTACCCAAAGTTTGTAGATGAAAATCCCCCCTCCAAATCGCCTCCTAACGAGCCAAGGGTTCTAAAATATGATAAAATGATATGAAATCCCGACTTTCTAACCTTTTGTTCAGTTGTAGGTGTCGCAATTGCGAACCCTTGCAATTGCGAAGTAAAGCTCGTGATTGCGGCACTAATAGTCTTAAGGAAAACCTCGCAAATGCGAAATGGGTTCACAAATGTGAACCTTGTTCCCTTCGCAAAAGCGAAACAGTTATCGCAAATGCGAACCTAGCCTAGCCCAGGTCAACTTCGCAATTGCGATCCATGCATCACAATTGCGATACCTGTGCTCCCCCTGCTAAGGTCGCGATTGCGACCTTGGTGTTCGCAAATGCGACACTAGAGGCATCAACACACCAGCAGCTCAGATTCAGTCCGAAACCATTCTGTGACGCATCCGAGCCCTCGAGGCTCTACACTAAATATCTACGCAACTCTAAAAATATCATACGGGTTCGGACTAAATCACATCCAATAATTCATTCTCACTTTCCTTTCAAAAGTATCTAGGAAACTTACCTTTAACAATTTGTACGAGAACAAATAAAAGGGTAGAGGTAGCTCAAAAAATCTGCAAGGCATTAGTGAGAATGTGAAGAGGATCGAACCCTATCTTGAGAAAAATATGCTAGGTTATTCTACTGATACGTCGGATGATAATTGGTATCGTGTTATTCATTCCTTAGATAATAAACATATATCTACACATACAAATCTAAAAAATACTGGACACATCATCGATGGGGATGCACACTCTACAAAGCTAGAGGGAGTTCGAAATTAGGGTGAAAACCTAGAGTGAATTCTCTATATTCAAAGAGGTATGACTGTGAAGTTCTATGCCGTTGGCATGGGCAAGATGTACCATAAGTGTTTGTCAATAACTTTCCAAACTTCTAAGTACAAATATAAATCCAAAATAATCCTGCATATGATGAAAGAGATCATAGAAATAAAAAAAGCACTAGCCTGCTATCATGCATTGAACAATATTAACTACTTGCAAGATAGTGAAGAAGACTGCTAGGCCTTATTAGAAAAAGAACAGTTGCATCGAGATGCTTCTTATCCGAATTTTTCAATGATGAAAGAGTGGAAGGGCCTGCTAAGATATTTACATAAATATTAGATTTTAGAGTGCCATATTATTGTCTAAATCAAGCAAGTGGTCCTATTGATAATATTCAAGAAATGCAAGAACCGTGTGATAATTGGGGGAAGAATTATGATACTTTTGGCCTGGACAGTTTTGTAATGATGATGATGACAGAAATGACGAAGCAGAAGAGGATGCAGTAATGCTTGACAGTGAGGAAGATAATAAATAGGTGACAATACATTGCTTTAAATTTTATCTTATATGTTTATAATTTTTATTAAGACAAAATAAATAATCATATTCTCAACATCATTTGGAATGGAGACACTTTCACTTAACAACTCATACAACAAATGTTGTTATATCGCTTACAATCACAACAATACATATTTCATACAAATGACACACTAATAGTATGCCTGAGAAATTTCAGCATTAGATGAGTTGCCACCGCGACTTAGATTGCCATATTTACCATTTAATGGATACTTACATTGATTGTGCTCTGTTTGTGTACACAGTCCATATTTTTTGTTGTACGTGCTATTAGGTACATTCACCTAGTTGTGAATTTGACTTCATTTTTGTACTTTGATTCAACGCAAAAATGCTTTACAAGCTTTTCAGAGACCAATAAGCCTCGTCTTACTTGACTATGCTCGTGCTCCACCAAGGAGAGAATTTGCTTTACCCAATTCCGTTTTTGATAACAAAGCAGAAATCTCCAACCCGACACTTATTAGTTTCGAATAAAGAATGAAAAGTGCCCTGCCCTAGCAAGCACCTAGTGTTGGGTTTTGATATTGGTGAATGGGAAATGATGGGATAAAAAGTGAAGGGAATGTAAAAGGTCCCTTTCGCTTTAATTAAAGCATTTGTCCCACATAGGAAAAAGAAAGAAAAAAAGAGGTGTATATATTACATTGCACCTTCTCTAGTTGCTAAAAGGGTTAAAGGGGCAAGGACCCCTCGTGCCATCGTCGTCGTCGCTCGTTCGACTTCAGCTTCGGCTACGACCCTAACCCACACGCGACCCGCGACTTGTGACTGACCTGGTCCGTTTTCTCTCTTCCCGGATTTTTTCGAGTTTCCCTCCAAACCTAGTGACTGATCTGAATGGTTGCAACACATTCAAAATCAGTACCTCCAACCTGGTGACTGATCTGAATGGTTGCAAGCATTTAGAATCAGTACCTCCAACCTGGTGATTGATCTGAATGGTTGCAAGAATTCAGAATCAGTACCTCCAACAGCTATAAATTTCAGATTTTTTCCAGAATTCAACACGAATTTTTCTGCAATCTAACTTTCTCAAAACTCTCTTCTTTATTCTGTATGATATACTGCAGTTGAGTGGTTCGCCGCTACCGGAATTTGGAGTACTACTATTCTAGTAAGATAATCGTTCTATCCTGGGAGGGGATATTCCATCAACCTCGAGTACTGTGAGGGAAATAATTTCCTTAAGGACACACTTTGAACTAAGTGGGCTCGATTATATTCTGAAAATAATTCTACACTGTTTCTGTTCATTCTCTAGTTTCTGCAGTTTACTGTTTCTACACTATTTTTACTAAGTGTTTGACAGATTGTTTAAAAGTTATTTAAAACGTATACAGATTATTATTCCTAACAATTTTAAGGAAATTAAATTTTATATATTAATCTGTATTCTATTTTGGAGACTAAAACCTGTGTGGTTTTCTACTCCGTATGAAATTTTGTATTCTGACTTGAAGACATAAAAACTTCGTCGGAATACTAGAGTTCATACTTGTACAACGACTTGAAGAACATAAAAACTCATCGTTGCTGTTGGAAAATTTTGCTATTCTGATTATTAAGACAGTTTGTCAATTTTGACAGTGAAAAGAAATGGCAAGTGAAAGTGCTACTTTTTCTGCGAATGTTGCACCAACGGTTAATCCTACAACGCATACTGCTGTTCCACCGGCTGAGAAACCTGCGAAGTTCATCGGTGTCAACTTTAAAGGATGGCAGCAAAAAATATTCTTTTGGCTTACCACCCTTGGTATGCAGATGTTCACCAACGAAGACCCTCCTGTGCCTGCTACTGATATGCCGGCCAATGAAAAATTTATGATAGCTGAGGCATGGAAACATGCTGAGTTTTTGTGCAAAGACTACATTTTGAGTGCCTTAGAAGATGACTTGTACAATGTCTACAGTGCAGTAGAGACCTCCAAAGAATTATGGAGTGCACTTGAAAAGAAGTACAAAACCGAAGATGCTTGTTTGAAGAAGTTTGTGGTTGTCAAATTCCTAGACTACAAAATGGTGGATGGAAAAACCGTTGGAACCCAAGTTCAAGAGCTTCAACTTATCTTCCATGATCTTATTGCTGAAGGCATGGTAGTAAATGAAGCGTTCCAAGTGGCTGCAATGATTGAGAAGTTGCCACCCTCATGGAAAGATTTCAAGAATTATCTTAAGCACAAGAGAAAGAAAATGAAGTTGGAGGATCTTGTGATTTGTCTCAAGATCGAGAAGATAACAAAACTGCTAAGAAGAAGTACCGTAAGGGTTCACCGATTGAAGGGGCAAACGTCGTTGAAGATGCTGCTCCGGAAAATAACAAGAAAAGGAAGAGGCCTTCTGGAAAGGAGAAGTATCCTAACAAGAAAAAATTCAAGGGCAACTGTTATAATTGTGGTAAAGTAAGCGATAAAGCTCTCGACTGTCGTGCCTCCAAGAAGGACAAAGAGAAAAACAAGGGTTAAGCAAACATGGCAGTAGATGTTAATGACCTGTGTGCAATGCTGTCTGAGTGCAACCTGGTTGGTAACCCAAAGGAGTGGTGGCTTAATTCTGGCGCCACTCGACTGTGTGTGCCGTTAAGGAAGCATTTGCAACCTCCTCTGTTCCAACGCTTTGATTAGTCCTTCATGGCGAGACGATGTGTGCTCCATCTTTTTCTCGATCGTTTCTACCTTGCTCATCATTTTTTTTTGTGTATGAGCCACGTTCTTTATGGTGTTGCCAATATTGGTCAGGACTTTGTTTTGGCAGATGAAGTTTTTGGACTGCCAGTTTATTGTTGCCTCGATGTCACTTGTTGGGGGTTTTTCTCCAGTAGGCAGCACTACGTTTTTCTTGGGAATTTTTGGTGCATGGCTAATTCCCTCTTTTTCAAAAGGTTGTAGTGAAGGAAAATCGTGAGTATGACTGGAGCTTGAAGAACTTAGCATGAACATTTGTGGTTGCGGGGGATTTTTTATTTTCGGAATTTGTGGAGTTTTGGGTTCAGGTGGCTTTTTGAGTTATGAAGTATGGACTGGTGGTGACTCGGGTTTAGGTGTAGTTTCACTATCCTCCCAGCTTGGAGTGAATTTTTCTGGAAGTTTTGGCCATTCTTGGGGTTTGTAACTGACAAGAAATTCATATTTACCTGGACGACATAATGAGCCAATTGAAGGGTCTTTATTTTCATATCTGGCTCGAAATTGTTTTTCAGTGGTTTTCTTTTTTTTCTTGGATTATGGTTTGGTCTGGTTGAGAGCTAAATCTTCTCCCTTATATTCTCCGTCAGGATCTTCGAAACAGTCTTTACAGTCGCAATCAAGATCCCAAGGGCAGTGTCCCGTAAAGGGGCATTTGAACCACCAAGTTCTGGATCCGTTTTTGTTGAACTTCGGCACCAGTCATGTTCTTCCATGATGTTTTTTATATTCCAAAAGAGTTCTCTATCAGGTTCAGGGTATGTATCTGCGATATCTTTTGGTTGGATCATTTGGCAAGAAAAGACGATTTTATTTGGTTTTTTGAGGTGGGAATGGTCGAAACTTATGCAAACGGTTTTGTCATTTCTTTTGGTAAAGGTTAGTTCACCAGATTGTAAGGATTCCTCTGATTCTCTCAATTTTTCATAATTTATGATCCAGGAATCAGGAAGAATTTTGACAAGTTCCTCTCTTGATATTTATCTAGGTATTTGGGTGCACATGGTATTTTCTTTTGTGGCATCTATGTTTAGGAGAAGAGCGTTTTATCCTCCGGGAAGACAGAGATCCATGGCTTGATTTTGGACTCGCCATGCCATTTGGTGGTGAAGGGTAGCTTGTATGGAATCTTTGGCCCGAGGGGCTCCTTGGATTTGGACTTGGATTTTAAGAGCTTCGGTTAAGTAGGGATCATAGAGGGACATATTGAAGTTTGGAAAGATTGTTATGAAAACAGCCCCGACATTCAAGGTGATTTTGGCAGTACCCAAATTTACATGTTGGTACTCCAAATATCGGGTATCGAGAAGAGAAAGGCGAGCTACCACCGACTGACCTTTTCTTCCGTGATAGGTTAAGGCAATTCGGATTGCACCAAAATGGATATGGGTAAACCCATGCTCTCTCCATTGCCTGGGGAAATCATCTGGGATTTGAAGGGTGATAAATTGTTCTTCTCTGGTGGCGAGGATGGGATGCTGGTCAAGTTTTGATGCAGCAACATATTCTTTGACTCCTTTTGGTCTATGTTGGACAAGGGAACGTATTTGGGTCCATGGTGCGAAGGATTATTTGGCGAAGGCTGAGTAGGGATTTATAAGAGGTAGTTCAGTGGAAGACACTTTTTGTTCATCTGGTAATATATCGACTTCATAGAGGTAGTCATATTTTTTGGAAAGGGTTTTATACAGAGTAGGGGACATATTCATTTTAGCTAAGGAAGACGAAGATGGAAACGACTCTGACATATTTAGTAAACTGTTCCTCCCTCCGAAAGGATGGGCTGGCTCTGATACCACAGTATAAGGAACAGAGCAAGAGACTCTGTGAAAGCAAGCCTAATCGTAGGAACGACACCACAGTACGAGAAATAAAGCAACAGACTCGAGGAAAGCAAGCTTAATCATAGGTACGAAAGTTTTCCTACAAAAAAGGGGGCTGGCTATTGCCAAGCTACACCCAACGGGCTGGCTATTGCCAAGCTACACAAGCAGTTAATTTGTTTATAGTCGCAAAAGTTTTCCTACAAAAGGGGCTGGCTTCAACCTTGCCAAGCTACACAACTCGGAAAACTTTTGTACTATAACCAATGTTAACTGTTCATAACTCAGAAAACTTTCGCACTACAATAAGCTAACTTTCAAAGAGTACACTTACTCTATTTTCATACATGGACCGTACTACAACAAGCTAACTTTCAAAGAGTACACTTACTCTATTTTCATACATGGACCGGCCTTTCCATCAATTCGAAAGGAAGAACAAGAAGGAAATTTAGAAAGAACTCATATGGAATATATCACAATAGATTTACAAAGAGTGCACGAAAATTACAAGAAAATTCTAGGATGACTCTAAGGTTTTTCAAGATGATTTTTTGATTTTGTACAAGGCAATTATTTGATTTTCCTACAACTACTACAAGCCCTCCTTTATATAGGAGTAGGAGGTTATTACAAGACAAACATTCTAGATAAAGCAAACCTATCTTACATGGCAAACTTATCTACAAGTGGGTCCTCCTTGGCATGTGAAGGACTTTAGGAAAACCATTAAAAACACTTGAAAGCATGTGAACGGGGTGAAATGTACATGGTGTGGCATGTGAAAGCATGTGAAGTCATGTGACTGCCTTGTGTTACATGTGAAGAAGCATGTGGAGGCATGTGAAGGCATGTGAAAACAAGGTGAACTGGGGCCCGCATAGTATGGAAAGATGTGAAAATTTGTCTTGGCATGGGTAGGATATGTTTTGAGAGTTTTTGGATGATTATGGTGGGAAAACAACAAGTAGTAGGGTTCGGCTAGTATGGAAAGATGTGGGAATTTGTCTTGGCATGGGTAGGATATTTTTGAGGATTTTTTAGTAGGTAATGGGGGATTAAGGTGGGATTAGCAGGGATTAAGGTAATTATCCTTTATCGATCACAGAATTGGCTTCCAGGCATCTTTTCGAAGACCTTGTAAAGTAGTGTCTGGAACTTGACGGTTCTTCACTGCTATGTTCCTTTCCCTTCGGACTGAGAGATATAATCCGTAGCCTTAATCTGGAAATATCATTAGTGATTTTTTCTCGGATGACTTCATATGGTATTTGATATTCTTTTGCTGCTTTCCGGACTCTTTCCCAGTGAGGATGGGTACTGGTATAATTCCAGCTTGCCCATTCTTTTGGCCATATCTCTTTTGGGATGCACCTATTTTGCTGGAAAATGATTCTTTGTGCCTCGCTATACTCTTCCTCCATTGATAAAATGGACACGGGAAATTTCCACCAAAATGACGCCTCTGCTTGCGCCTGGACTTTTCCATTAATAATCTTTACTGGCCTATGAAACATGAATACTTTTGCTGCATAGGAATCATTAAAACATTTAATCCAATATCTTCTAGGCTTGAACCATAATAAGAATATTCTAAGGGCGGGTGTAATGGTATCAAAATCCTTGAAGACGTTGCACTTGAATTCCGTGAAAATGTAATACTGATGGCATAGGTACCAGAAAAATCATAATAGTTCTTGTGGAAAATCCTTAGCTTGAGGTATGAATATATGACAGAA